>VNJV01000121.1:43988-75675 GCA_008042635.1 Drosophila nikananu | reverse complement strand
GCCATAAATTTACAGTTTCGAGCTGAGCAGGGTATCAAATGAGCGCACTCATTGTCTTGATCGCGATAAATAACACTGGTACCCCGGCATTGGCGTCTATATATAAATATAAGCAAAAGAACTGAGCACTGAGTTACATTCTCAGAAGTATGTAGTATGAAAAACCAGAGTTTATACGAAAAAGTTGATTCATATGAGTGACTCTAGCAAGATATATAGTGTTCTTGTTGACGAATATTTAATAGATAATTTTTTGTATGCATTTAAACAGAAAGCAATAAATTGAATGGGTTATTTTTAATTAAATATGAGTAATTTTCTCAATTTACTCCATTGAAAATTCTGTGTGATTTATAAAGAAAATTTATATGTGATAATTAGTTATTTACCAGCAATTAATTCAATAAAAAGCTTTTATATTCTATATGTAATTTCTAAATTATATAAATTTTCAACCACATACACAACCTTCAGTTTAAGAAGCTTTGTTTTTGTTGATTTAAATTATATTATTTTGATAATGAAGAGAAAATATAAAGGTCTACATTTTTTATAGCAGTTAACAATAACGTTTTAAATATTTGAATATATCATACTTTTAAAATATCAACTTGGTATGGGCTTTTTATTAAATGATTATTTTATAATTTACTTTTAAATAATCTTGGCCTCAATTTTTCTGTGTAATTATTAAAGCTGTGACATATGTAATATAAAATTGTTAAACCAGATAAATTTATAGCAAATACAGAAGCCGATAATGTAAACTGGGCTAGCATCTTGTTTATATATTTACTACGCAATTATTGATAAGAAAAATAATCTGTTCAGTAGAAAATGATCGCCCTTGAGAACCAAATAAATATTACAGAGAAAATGCCTATAAATACTTAAAAAGCAAGTTGCTTTACAGAAATATTTATAAAATAAAAAACAGTAGCTAAGAAAATGAGCACTGTTTACATTCAACTTTGTGGTAAAGTGATCTTCACCGTTCAGTGCTCCCAACAGAAAGTGATCTGCTCTGACGCAATACTGATAAAAAAAATACTGTTAAAAGATAATTTAAACAAACAAATATTACCCGCATGTTACCTTTTTTTTCTGGGTTTCTGTTAGAACATTCAACAAAAATTTCGCAAAACGAGGCTCGTTTTTGCCGGCGCTGTGTTCATCGCCTCGGTGGCGCAGTTGGCAGCGCGTAAGTCTCATAATCTTAAGGTCGTGAGTTCGAGCCTCACCCGGGGCATGTATGCTTTTTATTATTATTATTTTTTTATTACCTAAAACGTTTTTTTGTCTATTTGAAATACCTTGCTTTAAGTTATTTAATTTTGGGGTAATTATGCAAGTGCATGCACGCAATGCTTGGCGAGTGACTCATATTTACCCTACCGAGAGCATTCAACCAAAGCCAAAGGCAAAGGACTTTCCACCTAGTAGACGGTAGGAAGATAACACCTGTCCACGTGGGCAGGTTGCCAGCGACAAAGCTCAGCTCTCCTCGAACTGCAGTCAGTCCTTTGTAACATTGCATTCGGCCTGAGCCAGAGCTAATGCCTCAGCCCATTGTCATCTTCTCCGGGGCTTGTCTCTTTATTGACCTTAATTGATGTCAAGTGGATGTGAGTGCTCCGTCCGCGGGAGCCAGCCGGAGGGAGTGTGCTCGGGAACCAATCCTATATCTATTACCCCGTTGGCCTGGACGAACCACACCAAGAATGGAATAATATTCTTTATTGCCCCTGCCACGTATTTATTATTGGCCCAGGACATGCCACGGCCACATTTAGGGGTGCGAGCTTCGCTCTGCTCTGTCCGCGAAGACTCCTAAATCATTGTGATGTCTCCCCATCATATCCGTTCTTAATTCGAAAAGCCTGGGGGAGGGAAAGATCAAAGATTAATATGATAAGTGCCTATAGAATATCAAGTTCCTAAGAGACACGACTATTTCCATATCAATTTGAGTGCAAGTTCCAGTGTTATGGCCCCAAGTCAGATAAGTTTTAGCTTGAATAGGGATAATCTCTTGCGATAAGGAGGTTTAAGCTGTTTATACGCCTTTGAAGAGTTATTTGCTTTTATTATCTTTCAATCTTCTAATATATCGAAATTCCTATTTTATTTTTTTGCAGGCCACTGAAGTGTGAAATGGGTGTGGATCTCTACACCGAAAGGTTCCGAATTACCAGCAGCTTTGAGTGTTAGTGAATTTAAGGGGACGTTCCACATCCTCCTCCTCACCGCCTCACCAGGATGAATTCTACAATGGAGGCGCCAACCACAAAGCCGTTGCGTTCCCGAAAACGTCGACTGCGTCGAAGGCAACAGATTGCCTATTTGGCCATATGTGGTGTAAGTGTGGCCATTTTTGCCCTCGCACTGGCCACGCTCATTAGGCCAGCTGCAGGTGAAGGAACAGCATCAAACAATTCAACAACAGGAACTGATTCTGGAAGTACGGATGTTAGTGGACCGTGGCGCGAAGGTTACTCGGGCGATGGCACCACCCACGAACAGCTCGGCCAGCCTCATTGGGAGCCCTTGGAATACACACCTTACCATCCAACAACCAACTATTCCGAGGATCCGAGAAAGCGCACGTCGGCCATGAATCCCATCTTTAACTTTACGCACTTTATATTTGACAAAGTGCTGTACACGAACGAGTCCTTTCCATCGGGTGAGTGAAGTACAATAAACTTTAAGTATTCCAATCGTATTAATGGTATTTATCGGTGACTGTCTGTAGGATATATTGAGTTAAGTGATGAGGACACTCTACAACTGGGTTCGAAAGTGGCAGAGAATGATTGGCGGGATCTGTTGGCCAATTATTGGTTGGTTTTCATTTGGGTTCTTCTACTCCTGGTACTGATCATTGTCGTACCATTTATAGCGTAAGTAGCATCTATATTATTCCGCTGTAATGGTGACTATATAATTCTGGTTAATCCCCATCCTTAGCGTTTGCTACTGCTGCTTCTGTTGTTGTCGGCGCTGTCGCCAGGGCTGTCCGCCGTGCACCAGCAAACAGGATGCTCAAAGGCGCTTCTGCTGCGGCATATGCCTGCTTATCCTCATGATTGGACTAATGTAAGTAGCTCTCTGTAATCCATTCTTGGACAATCTTAGGCTTAAACTCTTTATGTCTTCGTTAGCTTTGGCATCATCATTGCCTTTGCTACCAACAAAATGCTGGAGGACGGCTTCGCAGATACCGACGTAACGATGAAGCGCGGCAGCGAGGACACCTGCACGTATCTGAGGGATGTGGCCAATCATGTCCACCATTTGTTGGTGTACAACTACGACGAACTCGAGACACATGTTACCGATCAGCTAACGCGTAAGAACTCAACAGATTGACGCTAATGGTGCCTAGCTAACATGTTTCTTCCGTCGTTCAGAGGCCCATAATCACATATTTTTGGATTTAGCCGACACATCGCAGAGTACTGCGCTGTCCGAACTGGAACGGGTGCTGGATAACCTGCCGGAGGCCTTAGGACTGATGAAGCAGGTTGAGAAGATGCAGAAGGACTTGGATTTCTTCGGCTCACAGTTGAGAGATGGTAGGAGACAAGCCATTGGGAAGCATCGTTTCCACGCTTAATATTCCTCGATTCCAGGTGTTCGCGGTATGAAACGTGATCTCAACTTCGCCGTGGCCAATCTGTGTCAGGTGCAGATGTGCCAGAAGTTCCTCGTCAGCAGCAGTATCGAGCAAATTGATACCTCGCCGTGCCTGCACTTCGACTGGGTATATAAAGCCAGCTAACTTTTCTTAACTCGATATAATGTAATGCTTTCTTTTTTAGCTACCCAATACCACGGACTTTATTGTCGCTATGCAGGAGATTATTGAGAAGGACTATAGCGCGATACCCAAGAAAGGCCTCAAGAGTCTGAGCGAGATCAAGGTTAAGATCGAGAAGCAAGTGGCCCTTGTGACGCCGTCCATTGTACGTGATCTGAACAAGGGCAAGGGCGTCTTCCAGGAGCAGGCCACCAACATTCGCAATGTTGTGGATGCTGTGCTGAGTGATATATACCACAAGACCCAAAGTTCGACCAAGTCCTTTGAAGATGTTTATACGAAATTTGGCCCGGATCGCAGTCTTGTTAGTCTGGTTGTGGGGCTGTTAATTTTGCTGGTAAGGATCAGGTCTCTTCCAAAGTTGCAAGTGGTACTATTACCTCCCTTCATATTTCACAGATTCTGTTCGTGCTGATCTGGGCTTTGCTTTGCGGCTGCTTCGGGCGACGACGCAGTGGTTACGGCGACGAGTGCTGCAGCAAGTCCACCGGTGCCACCTGCCTGCTAATGTGAGTGGGCACAAAGTCACTCGATTCACCACAACTAAACTACGTTCTCTTTTCCAGAGCCATCATACTTATATTCTGCGTTTTTTCGTTCATTTGCCTCGTCGGACTGTTCTACTTTATAGTCGGTTTGGTGACCTATCAGGGCGCCTGTGCCCCGTTGCGGGATGGCGAGAAAAACGCCATCTTTCAACAACTGGACGCCACTATTGATGTGAATCGCTATTTGCCGGATAGGGCTATCTCAGAGGACACACCGCCGATGAAGATGTCGAGTGCTCTAAAATCTTGCAGAGCCAACGAGACCGTGTTTACGGTGATGAAAATGAATAAGATCTACAACATTAACGACTTAATGCGCGTCAAGGTGATGTCCACCGATCCCAGTTCGGTTAAAATCTTTAACGAAGATCTGTCGAAAGTGAAACTGATCGAACAGGACGATCGTAAGAAGCTGGATACTTTGAAGAAGAGCAAACTGGGTCGGTACCATGGCATTGAGTACTCGTCCAAAACCTGCACCACGTTCACCCCCATGAACCTCATCGCCCTCTCCGAGCAGCTGTCGAGCCTGTCCAACGATCTTGAGTATCCAGCCTATGGCTGGGCCAAGGTCTCCTTCTGGAACGAGGGCCTCAACTCCAAGGCCCTGCACCGCAACTTTGTGCCGAAGCTGACCAACCTTGTGGAAAAGCTGATAGCCACTTGGAAGAAGATCGACGAATTGATATTGTACAACAATAACGACTTTGCCGATTCCATCAAGATTCTCTCTTCGACGGTGCTCAAATCCGAGGAATTCATTCAGAAGCGCGGCAAGGAGTATATAAATGTGTTGGGCACCAGACTGGCGACGGACATCCAGGACCATGTGGATCACTACGTTGACATGGTCATGCAGGAGGCTGATCAGAATGTGGGACAATGTGCGCCACTGAGTTATATATACGACCGTGGCGTTGACCTGATCTGTCACCGTTTGGTGGATCCAATTGTGAGTTTTGAGATTTTCTTACTTTCAATTTACTATTACGATGCCGTTAACAATTTTGAAGCATTTATACTCTATTTTATAAATAAGTTATTAACCGTTTAATGTTTCCCCTTAGAATGGCTACTGGGTGGGCCTTCTGCTCTGCGCCTTTCTCTTCCTACCCATTCTCTATGTGGCCCACCGCCTGATGTGCCTGTATAAGAAGATCTACCCGTATATGGCTACCGTGGGAGCTGGCGGCGTCGTCGAGGGCGGGTAAGTGGTTTTTCCCAGTCCATTCCATTCGCATTAAGCACCGCCCTAAAACCTAAGCTGTGCATGCGCTGGGCCCCCGGTGGCGGCGGTTGCATAACTGCATAGTTCGAGGAAGTAAAGGTGGACAAGCACTGGGACAAAGTCAAAGTCGAAGACGATGACAAGGCTGATATCACCTCGAGAGTACGAGGTGCCCGTCCCGATAGCAAGACCAAGCTGGACTAATGCCTAATGCCCGCTGCTGCCTAAATGCCACTGTATCATTTTTGTGTTTTATATTTTTAAATTTTACGCATGCATCCAGAGATCATAAATGTAGTTACTGTTTTGAATAACAAAAATCACAAAGGAAAAAAAATGTGGAAAATGAAATCAACAAAGAATAAAACCTGTATTCGTTCTTCTCATTTCACCGCTAACCAAACAACCTCATCCGCACCACGCAGCAGCGACTATCTGTACGACGCTTATAGTGAGCGCGAGCGCGAGCATGTTCCATTGGCGAAGTAAGCGAATCATTCCGTTGCATCCAAAGCCATTCTGAATGCCGCCTGGCTAGCAACAGCTCCTAATGCTATTACCCTGTTGTTACCCTTTCCCTCGCCCCTGCAGTGTACCCAAGAAGCGGCGCAAGGCCTACGAGCGACGGCACCGGGAGCAGCAGGACTACTATGAGGACGCCTCGCCCAGTGCGTCGCGGGGCAATCGCTCTGGCGGAGATCGCCGCGGCGGTGGTGGTGAAGGCGGCGATGGAGCTCCGGGCAGCAGCAGCATGCGCTACAACGACATGGCGCCCACGTAAGTTTCACCCCGAGCTCAGGCATGACTTCCTTCCTATTTTAAGTAGCTTACATATGCAACGACTGTCATAACTTGTAAAAAAGTACACTTGTTAAGGAAAGTAATAATATAATAATATATTGAATATTAGATAAACCAGCGGAAGGAAAAGGCCACATTTCTCTTAATATAATATTTATTATTATTTGGTATATTTAAGTTAAGATATGATTACAAGTCATGACCGTCTCTTACTTTTAGTGAGCCTTCAAAAAATTAACAATGCCTTATAGCCGCGTAACACTGACCAAGAGATTTAACATTATCGCATCAAGTTTCCCTTGCGTTTGGATTTCGCTGCTAAAAATTGCTACAACGCTAATTTTTAATTTTGTTTAATTTAGCGCTAAGGCTGTGGCCTCCAATGGCGGCGGCACACGGCCAAAGGCATTGGCGGCAGATGGTTTCTTTTAGGCAGGCAAATGGCCCCTCGGTTCGCTCGGTAATGTGTGCCAGTCAGAGCTCAGAGATTCAATCGGTGTGCTTCCCCCGCCTCGATTCGAGAGTGCCATCCTCCAAATGTGGTTCCCCGTTTATTTCTGTTAACCTTGAGTTAAAGCTTTGTTTAGAAAAGAGAATATTTGTTTTAAATTTGTTTTAAATTCAATATATAAACCGGAAATACGCGACACCAACATCAGTTCCACAAAGAAAACATGGTGTAATTTGGTTAGAATTCTTTTTGTGATTTATGTATTGTTTTTAAGAGCTTTTTAATATGATTTTAAATTCGAACTGTTTGCTCCTTCTGTGCTTTGTGTTCTTGTTTCTCTTGGACGAATACGTTTTCGTCTCTAGATTGCTCCAAAGTCACAGACACTCACTGGACGCGATTTAACAACCCCCAAAGCCTACATATATACGTTTCCTGTGCTAGCTAAGCTGTTGACCCCAAAACGAAACCTAACTAAACTGAACAAAGTTTCTTAACTAATCTGTTTCTGTGTTGTGCGTGTCGCGTGGTCGTCGCACTATGAATTTTTAAATACATATATATTTTATATCATTTTAATTAATATATTTATATTAATCACAACTCCACAGGCACTGGGACCATGAGCCACCGCGTTACCACAATCCGCCAGCTGCGCCGCCATCCTCGGAGTACGAGCGTCCGCCGCCCTACTACTACCCCGGGGCATCCGAGCAGGACTAGAGAGTGAAGGAATGAGTTGAGAGGTGGCAACATGGATGACGATTTTGATTTGAACCCAAACCCTCACCTATCCCCCTTACACTGAGACTGTACTTTTAGTTAAAAAGCATAACTGAAATTATATAATTTAATTAAGTAGTACTATAGCATCACACATGTGTTATATATATATATAAATATCTGCCATTGACCTACAGAAGATAATGATAAGTGCGAAACTCTGGAATTCTCTCAAATATCATTTCACAATTATGTGTGTACTTTGAAAATGTTGCCAAAAGACGACGACGACGACAGTGATGATAATGATGATGATGAGCACTAAAAAAATGGATGTAATGAATAGATGGACGAAGCATTTAATGGTAAAGAGAAGAGACGACCATTTACATAGAGAAGGTCGCGCGGCACAGGCGTCGGATCTGATGAGTCAACACCTTGAAGAAGTTGGGCATTCGCCGGGCCGCACGGCCGCTGAAGCTTTAAGGAATCTCATAATTTTATTATGCACGACGACGATGAGAAAGAAAGCAAATATCTAGCAAGCAAGCAAACACTACATAATAACCGATCAGACAAGAGCACTTCATGGAATCTTTAAAACTTCCAGCAAATCAAAATCAAGAGAAAATAAGAAGGAAATATTTGATCAATACCAAAACTGCCATTTTAATTTAGAAAAGAGTGCAGTGCCGAGGAGTGGAGAGTTATTCAATGCATTTAATGTATTTATTTTAGAAACAAATAAATAAAACTCATGTAAGCCGAACACGCGTCACTGATTGATACCAATCCAAACGCAAACCAATAAACTGGAAAGTAATACGGATACCAGAACGTATCCTTAACACGTTGTCATAGTTTAGTAAGAGAAAACCAAAATCATGAGATGAAAAATTGAAAAATCGAAAAAAAAACCAACCCCGTAAAGCATTTAAACGTTTCCCAATCGTATTGTCTAGGACTTAAGTGCAAGCTAAACCAATACACGAGCATATTTGTACGGATTACACAAAACAATTGCATCATTTTTAGTATTATTATTATAATTAAGAGTGTATGTTGTATTTTACATTTGACGTACATTAAATGATTTCCGCTTAAGTCAACAAACAAACAAAAAAACAAAAGAGAAGAAAACATAAAAAGAAAAGTCAACTAACCAATGTATCAATATATTGCCCCGTGCAAGTAAAGAAATTATCGCATAAGATCCCCCACGAAACCCAAACCAGTTGCCAGTCAATCATCGAGCTCCGTTGATGGTTGTCTCTGTCGTTTGCAAACATTTTCGTCAATAAATTTCAAATGGTTTTATGTAAGTCTCGAGTTGCTTTTCAAATCTCTTTGGAATCTCTTATTTAAATTATAGCTAAATGTGGCGGAACAGAAGAGGAGCTTAATATAACATACTTTCAGGGAGTGGTTTGACAATGCTCAATGCTTGTTTTCACTCATTATTTTCACTCATGCTTGGGTCAGCTCATTTCCGCTCTCCTGCTCAGTGTTTGCAAAGTGCAATAGTAGCTATTGTTGAAAAGGGATTTCTTTTAAAAATATTGTTCAACAGAACGAGATTTAAAATTTGGACCATTTTTTACAATTTCCCTTTCCCTTTCATTTTTTATATTTTTTAATGGGTACATTTTTGGCTCTTTCAGTGTTTTTATATCATAACTTGACTTAAACTCAACCGATTTCAGTCTGGTTTGGTTTTTTCTTCCTAGTTTTTAATGGAGAACGTTTCTGCATTCAAAACTCAATTTATAATTTTTGGCCAATTTTTTACAATTTTGACGATGTAACCCCTTTAATTTTTTTTATTTTTTAATGGCTCAAAAATCGCGACTCCTTCAGTGTTTTTTGATCATAACTCGGCTTAAACTCAACCGATTTCAGTTTGGTTTGGTTTTTTCTTCTTAGTTTTTAATGGAGAACTTTTCTGCATTTAAAGCTCGATTTTTAATTTTTGGTAAATTTTTTACAATTTTGACGATGTAACCCCTTTAATTTTTTTTTTATTTTTTAATGGCTCAAAAATCGCGAACTCCTTCAGTGTTTTTTGATCATAACTCGGCTTAAACTCAACCGATTTCAGTCTGGTTTTGTTTTTTCTTCTTAGTTTTTAAAGGAAAACGTTTCTGCCTATAAACCTCGATATCTAATTTTTTGCCAATTTTTGACAATTTTCGTTCTATATAATTTACACCAAAGTAATCCCCAATTTCTAAATCAAATTCGTAATGTCAAATTTAAAATTGAATAAAACCAGAAACTGGAAGGATGTCATTCAAGCCGCGTTACCCGCTGGCTTGGAATTACCCATGCTTAAGGGCCAGTCGGACGAGCCCGGCGTGTCTGAAACTATAGAATCAGATGAAGAACAAAAGTACGGGGAAGAGGATTATAGCTATATTCCCATCTACGCTGTGCCGAATGCTGTCACGGAAGCCTTAGTTGGCCATTCCCCAGCGCCCAGTGGATACCAAGCTGAGAAAGATATTGGCGAAAAGGCGGTGAAGGATGACTGGCAGGAGTATCTGGCCAGTCAGGAAAAGCTGACGAAGCTGATCCTCCTGCTGTTGCTTCTGTTTCTAGTCGTGCCTCTCTTGGGGTGAGCCTTGCCTCAGGATTTTATTTGGGTTAGGTATTTGAGGAGCAGATTCTCCTCTTAGACTCATTTGCATCTGTTGTTGCAGGCGATGCAGGAGGCGCAGTAAATACTGCGTGTTATCGCGTTACTGCTGTACCATATTCCTGGTCCTTGCGGGAATGCTTATGCTGTAAGTCTGTAAGGGATTCGTAACTAAATCTGATCTCTATGTTTATTTAGTTTATCTCTCCTGTTTGCCATACTGGCAACCGTTCAGTTGAACAGAAGCCTGAAGAAATCGGTGGACTGTTACGCCCAGTTCAACTCCGGCAAGTCGAAGGCATATTACGTCTTCAAGTCCGAGTACAACCGCCGTATGTATGACCCCAAATATAACCAGTTGTTGAAGCGGATCATAGCCCAGTCCGATGACACACGAGAGGAGGTCCAAGCCGAAGCCAGGACATATCGGAGCAGGGTGCTTAGGAACATGCAGGGAGCAAAACCGCTTTTGGAGGACCTCAGGAATGAGCTCACGGTGGCTAAGGGGTTGGCCAACAGGTTTCAGGATGGTAGGTGGTGGGCTTTAGGCTTTTTTTAAGTGTTAAAAATGATGATATTTCTTGATCCTCGGCAGCCTTACGTGCTGTCAAGCAGAATCTCAAGGTATTCCTCACCGTGCAGTGCAACCACAAGGAGTGCGGAGATTTCTACAGAGACAATGAAATCCAGATGCTAGACGAGGGATGTCTGCACTATAATAGAGTACGTACATTTAAGGCTACTTAAAAGAAAAAAAGAAGGTTGAATATCTTCCTCCTAAAATATTATTAAAATAAAAGTTTCCCCCTACGGAAGAGTTGATCAAGTCCATTGGAGACGTTCTGGCCCGCAACTTTGTCAACTATCGGCAAATCGGCAAACCGGAGGAGAAACCCAAAGAAGCTAGTGGTCCCGTAACTGCTCTGAGAGGGAAGCTGGGTCCGACGTGGTATAGAAACACGGTGGGATGGCTTTTATTGCTCCTATTTTTGCCCCTCCTCCTGCTTATTGGTCTTCTGGTGACTCTGTTTAGTTGTAAACACGGCAGAAGGATGCTCTGTGCATTCCTCATTGCCGGCATCATTCTCTTCGCCCTGAACATTATCCTGGTTCTCTTCTTTCTGGTCCACGGCGCCTTGGCGCATCAAATTTTGTGCGGAGAGTAAGTTTTTTTTAGCAGCTTCAAGCAAAAATTAATCCTCGAATACCCTTATAGAAAGGGGTCTAAAAAGTCGAATGATCATATAAGTTATCAACCTCGGCTAAGATCTGGAAATGTCCTGCAGCAAAGCGTTAGCAATGAGAGCTTCATCCCAAAGGAGCTCAATATCAAAACATATGTCGAGGAATCCCTGGAGAAGCTAGAGGGCGCTCCCATACTTGGCAGTCATCCCCAAGCGGCGACCGTGGATCAGGAGCTATTGGGTGGCAATCCCCTCAGCTACAACAGCTCACATTTTACCTGGCACATGTGCCAGGAGCTGGTGCCGGAACCCAAGCCAGGTCCTTTGCCGGGGCTGATCAGTAGGCTGGACAACCTGACTAGGATAGTGGGATCATCGCCTTTTCTGCTCAACCAGACCAACTTCCTGCGTGCCGCCCACAGAGAACTGGGGCAACCCCTGGCCGCGATAATCCAGCGACTGTGGAATAAACTGAGACAGCTGGATCATCTACTGGCCAGCGGATATGGAAACTTTGCCGGGCACATGAGCAGTCTGCTAGAGAAGATCAAGCAGAGTGACAAGAAGGTAACCGATGAGGTCTCCCGAAATATTAGTTATTTCGTTGATTCTGCTCCAAAGTATGGAATGGAAAGCCGATCTTCTAAAACTCGCCTGAAGTTAGACATGGATCGTGAGGTGCAATTTGATGATCTCTGCAAGAGGATTGCCAATCCAATGGTGAGTGGTGATAGCAATGGATATGTTATTTGATATTAGATATATAACATTTTCCTTATTCCCCAGAACGCCATCTGGTTTTGGCTTCTAGTCTTCACCCTTCTGATTATTCCCGCCCTCTGCTGCGCGAATTATCTGCGGAGTCGCTTGTGTTGCAGGCGGTATGTTTCGCAGGAAACGCTGGTGTCCTGTGGCGGGGAGAACTTTGTGGCCCACAGCACGCTGCCCATGGAATTGGAGTCACACTGCCACTGCTACAGATATCTGCCTGTGTGCGAGGAAACGTGTTGCGATTATCTGGAACCAAATGACTGCTGCGAGCATCACTGCTGAAGGCAGAGGAAGTAACTGAAAGATGTACATAGATACAAACTTGAATACATCAAATAAATATAAAAATATACTTGAAATCAATCTAGCTATATAAGGTTATTATTATTATTTGATTTATATATGTATTTTATATTTTAGTGATGATATTATTAAACAGCATACTTATAGGAGGGAAGGAAAATGCTGTAAAAATATATGCATTTCTTTAGCTTTTCAGGGAATATACTATTTATAAAGTAAATAAATGTAAACTAAATTAAATGGAGAGTAAAAGAACAATCATCTTAGAATTAAACATAGTTGCTTTTCAAAATCTCTAAACATTCTTTACTTCTTTACTATACACTTCTCCCCTGTATTAAATCATATTTATCAATTAATTTTCACTCTTAAGAAAGGAGCTTATCTCAACAAAATTCAATATAAATGTATATACATTTTTAACACTTCCTAGCACAGTATGTCAGTAGGTTTACACAATTTTTAAATCATATTAAAACAGTGCAAAGAACATAAAATGAACCTTTCCCTAAAAGTTTGGCTTGGTTTCTCCATGACAATGATCCTGCCCATCGTCCAGTGCCCCAGACTGTGGGAGACAACGGCCCTGAGTGTGTCTTATAAGTGTAAGGATACAACTCCTGGCTGCTGCTCCTCGGACTGGCTAACACAGCTGCAGCAATCATGGTGTCCCCTGCTTAGGATATTAATTCTGGGTCTAGTGACGCTGCCTATTTACAATATGATACTCATCTTGGTGGGGTAAGTATTGCCATTTAGGTTCTGGGTTATAAGATTAACCCAGTTATATCCCTTAGCTGGCGTTTCCAAAGCAGCACCAGGAGCAGTGCGAAGCACTCAGTGCTGAACACGAGACGCGTGAAGTATCCTGCACCGCAGCCGCCTCTGGTTCCTCCAAAGCCACCACCACGTATTAGGCGACGTCCAGCTTTAACTTCTCAGAGATCGAGTACTTCCGAAACCGGATCTTATTCCAGTCAGATAAATCCCTTTGCAGACCAGGAACCGTACCAGATCCTGAGACGGAATCTGCAATTAGTTCTTAGGGGCCTGCAGAATCCGTCGCTAGAATTTGTACCTCCGGAACCTATCATTAAGCCCTCTGGGATACCTTGCAAGATACCTTCCGAGATTATTTCTGACGTGATCTCCCTTTGCTCATCTAAACACCCCATAGGTGAGGTCCAGAAGAAACGCTCGAAGCTCATCTTTAAGCGCCTCTGGCAGAGATGGAGAAGCCGAAACAAACTCAAGAAGTCCAAGAAATCGCTGGTCAGCGTTTCCTCATCCAGCTGCAGCAGCACCAACGCCTCCAGTTGCTTTTATATTTAGAGGAAACCTAACCAAGTTTGAAGGCTGCACACAGCACAGCATGTATATTTATTGAGAAATCCTATGTTATATTTTTGTACTATTAAATGTGTTCACTGAAGGCCTTGGCTTGGGGAACGCCTCGATCTTTATTAGAACACATCCGGTAGCCGTCGCCGACAAAAGAGTTAAGCGACAAACCATGTTCTCGCATCAATCAAACGCAGAAAACGCAACTCTAAGCTAAAAACTTAAAACTGAGAAAAAAAATAAACTCTGAAATATAACAAAAGTAAAGCAAACAAAGGCGAAATAAGCCCAAGCAACTTACCAACTACCGGGTGAGCTTGCTCGTTCGCTGACTGATTAAGGGGCAGCGAAAGCAGATCGCTATCGTCACTCCATCCCCGACTCCGACTCTGGCTCTGGCTCTGACTCTGGCTACAACCCACTCCACAGTGCCAGTGCCAGTGCCGGCACCGGCTCCACCTCCAACATCCAAGTGCAGCTCCATCATTGTCTGTGCCACAATGGCAGGAAGGGAAGAGGCCAAAGAGCGCGGGAAAAAAGGCAACAGAAGCTGGAACTTAGGGCAAGCTGAACAGCCAATGCTCTGCAGATCAAAAAGCTGTAATTAAAAATTAAAAGAAGTAAAGAATTATTAAAAGATAATTTAGAAAAAAAGGAGAGGGAATTATAAACTTTAAAGGAACATTCTATAGACTACGAAGCTAAAAAAAAAAGGAAATCCTAGATAAGTTATTAAAATCATGGTTAAATATTACACTTGAAATCCTTATAGATATAAAATCAATAGCAAATGTACTTAAACTGGTACTATTTAGAAATATTTATAGAGAATAAATTTCCACTCTGTATTGACTTCATATTGATGTTTTTCCTATACAAATATGTACTTAAAAAAAATATTTTCAAAACCATGTTTAATCACATGATTGTTCCACTGATTGCCCATAAATATTTATATATTAACAACAGAAAACCCCAAAATGTGAATGGAATAGTGGTTAACTCAAGACAGAAACCCTTATGAAGGGCATATATTACACACACACGAAAATTACAGAGCAAAATGAGCGGCGACAAGACAACTCCCAGACGGGTTTTTTGTTCTTCCGCTGTTTCAAAAACCGAACCCAGAGATGACCAGGCCGGGTCCGATCCGCAGACGATCTTGTATGGCAAGGCCCCCCCGGAGGCAAGGCCATTGAAAAGTGAAAAGCGGCATGTGTGTTTGTTCATCATAATTTGTAGCTAAAAATTAAATCACGTTTCTTATCAGCGATGCGATGCGGGGCGATGCGATTGTGAGTGCCTTTCTTTTTCGACAATTACCAAAATCATAAAGGCAGCCAACGAAATTACCTAGCAGCCGACAAAAAAAAGTACAAAAATAAAGCAGTAACAAGTAGCAAGTAAGAGTAACAACAACGAAATTTCACTTTCAATTTCTCAGTGTGTGTGTGTGTGTTTGTGTGTGTTTGTTCGGTACAAAAACAAAAGACTTAAGGCACGAACTCGGCCGCAGTGAAGGTTAAATCGTTCGATTTGATATTCAATCTACGATTTCGAAAGCCGCCATGCCAATGCACCTGGAACCCACCGAGGGAGGTCTTGGCTCCCACCTGAACCGCATAGATAATCCAATCCATGGATAGATCACTTCTCAGCCCTCACAGCTGGAAATCGCTCTTCCTGCCTTTCGATTTCCCAGATTTCGGTTTTTCCTTCTCCTTTCCGTCGTGAAATCTAGTCCACTTGCGAAACAGAGCATCTCGAAGAGTTTTCTCGTCCGAAACTGGCACACACAGAATTGCAAAAAGCCAAAAGGAAAAGGCAAGAGAAAAAGGAAAAGCCAGAAAGCAAGAGCTGCTGCACAAAAACATCAAATGGCAAATGGCACGCAATGGAATTGGGCATTAAAATGCACGCAATTAAGTCGGCCAATTTGATTTACAGTGAAAGGCGGTGAAATTTATGGCATGCAAAGCGTGAGAAGGCATCTGGCCTCGAATCTGGACAGAAATTGTCAGCCGAGAACCCCCTTGACGGAGCACCGATTGCAGGCGGTTTAAAAACGTTAGCCAAAAACAGAAGCCAAATCTGGAAGAAATCATATAGATTTTTAAGTATATAAATTGTTAGGAAATAATTTAATTTAAATCTAGGAAAGTGACTGAAACATTACCTCAATGTTAATATAAAAGAGTCGTTTTACTTTATTTAAGGCTCCTACCCTTGCAGGAAAGCTTAAATTAGTCAGAAGCTTACAAGGCTTTGCACATTTCTTTGGATGCAGTCAACTTTTCGGACTTTCATTTTCGTTTAAAGTTTAAACTTTAAACTCAATTTGTTGACGTTTGTTCGCTGATTGCCGCCGTTATTTTTTCAGGGGGAGGCGTGGCTGGGTCAGAAATTAAGCTGGGAGATTGGACGCGGATTCGGTATGGATTTGATATTGGCTCGGATCGGACTGCGCGCTTATGAAACCCTTTCCATTATGCCCGAGCACACACCGCACTCCGGCGAACACCTATGCTAATGAGACGGAGCTCAGGCTGCCACCTCCTGCTTTCTATCGTGTGAAACGGATAGCCGAACGCCAGTCCAGTGTTATGCGCTGCGTATTTTGTAAATCATATTTCGAATTTGAATTTGCATTTGCCACGGCTTGACGCAGTCGCAATCCCAGCCACAGAGATGGAGACGGTGCTTCAAGATGGGCATCTGGCCGGAGACGTTTGGCTGACACGGCTCTTGGCCGTTTGTCTTTATGCTAATCAAACATGTTTGTTTACCAAATTCCCAATCTGATAACAAATGATGGCTGCTGCCTCCCCCAAAAAAAATGGGTGGTGGTGACCGGTTTCACCTGGCTGAGTTATCGAACCAAAAGGTGTTAACCCATTTAAAATTTTCCGTACTTGAGATTTGAAAGAGGTTATTGATAATTTGATTAAATTAATTGAGATCAAAGGTTGGACCAAAGTTAAATGAAATTATAATAAATTAATTAGGATCATCAATACAAATCAGAAACAATAAAATAAATATGTATATTGTTTAAATTTAATTAAAAAACACAAATAAACATCAAATAAAAATCGAAACCAGTGGAAGCGGGTTTCGGCTGGAAGTCCCTTCCATTGGAATACCAACTACCGCTATTATCTAGTTAGCAGCGCTCTGTTAACACTCTGTTAACAGCTAACAGCGGCAACGAAGGAGCTGATCAAAGGCAACGCAGCAAAAACTGAATTTTCCATGCAGCTCACAGCGCCGCGGACTGCAAACTGAAACTGTTTTTATGCTGCTTTTGTTGTTAATGTTGCTGTTTCTCTGATGTTGTTGTTGTTTTTATTGGACTGCTCGTATATGGCGCTCGTACGTGGCGGGCCTAAATATGCCTGAAGCCTGAAGCTCAACGCAGAGCCGTTGTCAAACACAAAAGCAACAGAAGCAGAAACCAAAACCAAAGCCGAGCACAAAACTAAACTCAGTGCGGCTCTCTGCTACTTCACTCGCTGCACAGCAAGAAAATCTTTGCTTTTTTAACTTAAGGTAGGCAGGAGGAGTAAGGCTCATTTCTGGGCCTTCCAATTAAAACTAGGCTCCGTTGAGGTCTTTTAACTTAAAACAAATATAAAATAAATTTCAGAAGTATATAAACTAAATAAGTGTTAGTCTATTATAGAATTATAAAACTGTACATACATATACATATATCAATTTATTTTAAATCTTTATATTAAATGAACTTTACAAATTCTTTACTAGAATTTTAATATTATATTCTTCTATTAACTTTTTGTTTTACAATTCTTAAATTAATAACTGACAAATTCTTCAAACAAATAAAAATATTTATTTAATATTATTATATAATATTATTATTATTACTCATATTTCTTTTAAATCGCATAGTTCACACTAACCTACAAAATTGTAAGTAAAACAAATACTTTAAAACTAATTTATACAATATTTGAAAATATTTAAAATAACTTAGGATTCCATTTCAAAAATATTTGGATTTATATATTTAACTTAACATTATATTATTATATAATTAGCCTTGATTAAATTAGATCATATATTTATCCCTTTATATGTACATTTATTATGTAGTCGTTACTTTGGGAACTATGATTATTTCGATAACAACTTCTTTACAAACTTGTAAAATATTTTCTTACCAAGACTAAAATATATAACAGAGATTCTAAATCATATGTATCCTTATAATTAACTTTTGTAGGTGTTAAAAAAAAGTATTACAGCTCACTGGTTTTTCTGATCTTTTATATCCCTAAATTATTTTCTGAGAAGATTATTAAGGAAGGAATTCCTTTTAGAAAATAAAGAAATTCTTCCTTGAAAACCCTACTATAATTTTAAAGGTTATTTATTTTTTAAAATTTATTTTCCTTTAAGCCATTATTTTCCCTCGGTGTCTACGCCAGCGCCGCTGCCTTGGTCGCTGTCGTCGCCTTGTCTTGCCAGCTGGTGGCAGCTCCGTTGGCAGAGCTGGGAATCAGTTTCAGTTTCTCGGCTTTGGAGCAGCCCCGTCCGGCTCCGATCAGTCCAACGTGCGAGCTCGCAGCGACAAGTCGAGGAAAGACAAGAAAACGAACAGAAACCAAAAAGCGGTCCACTTCGCCTTACTGGGGGCCAGGATTTTTGAAAGTGACTAGTGACTAGTGGCGGAAAATGTGCGGTATTTGCCCACGACAGTTGTAGTTTTTCCAGCCAGAGCAGTGTGTGCACCATAGTGTCCATATCGATCGGCAATCTCCAATATCGAAACCAAACTCCAATTGCAAATCGCAATCTAATTCCCACTGCCGTTTCAAGGAGAATCGATTTTGCGGCTGACAAAACTCGTGGATACACGCGGCGCGGCGTCGAGTTCAAAAATGGTGAGTGAGTGCGAATGTGTGTCAGAGGCATGGGTTAGCTTATATACATTAGCTATACCCATGGAAATTATCATATCCACAAGACATAAAGCAGCACCCCCACACACACACTGCCTCCCCCTTCGAAACCAAAAAGCATGCCAAAGAATATTGAAAGTCCGTTGACGCAACGGAAAAATGAATGTTAAGCAGCAGCAACGCCAAGGCACTTAGGGAGAACGTAAACGTAGACGTAGAGTGCACGCTTCAAAATTTTATTTTAATCATAATTAATAAAGATTTTATTTGGGATTTATGAAGTGTTTTTAGATACCTTTACTACTCATGGAAAGATTAATTAATGTTTACTCTTTGTGGCGCTCTTAGGTCATGTTGAAAAAGGCTTTATTCATGTTTTAACTGAAAATAAAACCAACTTAAGCTGCGTTTGAGCCTCTCAATACTTGGCAATGACTTTTATATAGCCTTTTTTATTTAACCAATTATTAATAACTTTTTAAGCTTAGTTAAAGCAAGCAAAATGCTTATGAATGAGCTAAAGGAAATGGTCATAATGTTGTGAAGGTGTAGATTTGTTTCTATTTTATTTCATATTCTAGAAAATATGGGAAAAATAATATTGTTATAAATTTTAGGGTTTTTTAGTTTGATGATTATTTAGTTGTAGTTACAGGAATTTAAATTCTTATAAAAAATACCATTTCTCGAGGGGTTTGGAGCCTTCATTTTGCACAGTTAGTATTATTTATATTAAGTTCTTTTCTCAATCTCAAAACAGTTCAAATTAAATGATAAACGGTCGTTGATGAAATAAATCTTTGTGTTTTTTGTTTGTTAAAATCAAGTTATTTTCTTAAACAAGTTTGTAATGAAAATACTCCTTTAAAATAATGTTAATTATGGTGGTGCAAAATCAGCCTGTGTTCAATTCCCTGATAAAAACATCCTTTAAAATCCTCCTGATTAGCTAGCTTAAACCCTTCTTCTATTTTAATATCAATTTTAAATAAACAATATTTTTCCGTGTAAGACTGTGAGGCAGAACGAACGGCTGGTTGGCTGTCTGACTGGCCGAGTGTGAGAAAAGGCAGCATAGAGCACACGGACTTGGGCAACAACGACAACGGGTTCTGTACCGCTACTGCTGACCGACCGAAGTTGAAGGCAAACTTGTCAAAGACAATGAATAAAACGAAATGAAATAAACGATAAAAGCCAGTTGGGGGCCAGAAGTTGTTAAGAAACAACAACAGCAGCAACACACACTGGGAAAAGGCGGGGCGGCGTTTTCAGTTTCGCTTTCAAAGGGGGGCGGTGGGCGAGCGCCGTGGAGTCTCTTCAATTTGGCCAATTGGCAACGGCTTTTACTTCCTCTCAGAAAGAAAAACCATGACTAAAAGCTAACTTTAAGAGCAAAAAGCCAGCTAGCCAGTCTGGTCGAAAAAGATTTCCATTATGGCCGCAGCAGGCGGCACGCCTCAATTTAGCCAGCAAGTAAAAGTTGCAGGCGCACCACACAACAATAGCACTAACAATAACTAGTTTTGTTTTACAACAATTAATATTTTTGCAAAAAGGAAAACAACAAGCGAAAAGGCAAAGCCAAAACCTATAACTCGCCGACTCGCCGTCGATTGGCAAATAGTCGGTTGGCAAAGCAACAGAAACAAAAAAAGAGATGAAAAAACTGGTCTCGGCAAAATGAAAAACCCGCAAAAATTAGGTTCGAGTCTCTCGAAGTCCAACTCAAATATCGAAACGTAAAGTCTCGAAAAGAGTGGAAAAGCAAAAGCCAATCAAAATCTGCTCGCTTTATAAATTAAACATTTGATTTAATGTGTCTCCCGCTTGCTCCACAATGCACTGGATTGTACGGATATATATATATATATATATAAATATATATATACACTCCATTCCATCATATTTCAGACTGTGAAAGAGTGTATAATGTGGAGCAGGTCAAAATTTTGTATGGTTTTGAAAGAAAAGGCGCAAAAACAATGCCAAATGTTAATAGACAGGCGGGTCAAAGTTTTCATTAACTAACTGCCCTTTTTATACATGCTTAAGTTCAGTTTTAATTAAGTTTTTAATTTTGATTTTAATTGGTTTTATTTATAGAGGATTTTATCGGGGAAATATAAGCAAAAGTTGTAATATAATTACTTTTTTCTGTAGGGAAACATAGGGTTTAAAAGTTTATACCATTTTTTATGCTTTATTCTCTTAAACTTAAAGTGATTTGAAAAACTAAAATTATTTCTTCTAGTAAAAACTATAAAATGTGTTCTAAACATATAAACCAGCAGTATTTAATCTGTATTTATTTTTTATACATTTTTATATTGGGTAAGGTCAAAATTGAAGTAATTCCCAGACTCCCAGGAAAAAATACCTCACAGAAAAACAATGACAAATGCTAATTGGTGTCCACTGCCTTCGTGCACTTTCCCGGCATTTCGCTGTTTTGGCTAATAACTCTCTTGGCCGCCTGCCCCGACCCCGCCCTCAGTCACGCCCCTTAACAATAACAATAACAGTGACACGCGCTATTGACAGCCGTGACTGACATGTGTGCAGGCCGTCACTGTCGGCAGAGTTACACGCCTGAAACGTAGTGTACTGTGACCGAAACTCTCACTTTCGTTCGTAGCGAAATGTCGCTGACAATTGAATGAAAACACACTTGGCTGGCAGAGAATTTTGTTTGCAAAACAAACCATTCAAATGGCAAAGACAGCACTGACGACGACGACGCTGACGACGAGCTGCTCGTGTTTACATTCGAAAAGCTCCATGGAAAAATAAGTAAAAACATACAAGACAATATAATTGCAGAGCGACAGACTTTCTCCCTTACAGAAAAACAAGCAACGCATTTTTCTTTACGGCCTTTTGCCAGCTTGGTATTATTTTTTATATCACTGTGACGGAAGTTGCTAATGCCGGCCGACTGGGCGTATACGTAATGCGAGTGTCAGCCAGCGATTACGAGGGTCCTGCCTCGTTTTATTTTCTTTATAGTTTTTGCCAGATTTGGTAACCGATCGCGCAATTAGCTTGTATAAATGGAAGAAGAAGGCATGGGAAAGTTAAGATTATTAAACAAAATAAACAGATATATTTTTAAAGGGTTGACAAATCACTTTGATATTTCAGTAATTCAAGGATCATAAAATACAACATTTCTTTATGTTTATGTTACTTTAGAGATTCCCCCAAGTATACCATAACTTGTTGACCTTTTATTTGCCTTAAAACTAACCCTGAATCTCGGTGACTCTTTATTTGGTGTGATTAAATCAATTTTATGGCACTTTAAGCTTGATTTTACATAAATTAAATGCAGGCAGGCCGAACCAAACCGCTCATTGTTAGCACAAAACACAAAGCATTTAAAGTTAACATTAAGCAATCTATAATATTTCCATGGAATAAATGCCACACGACTCACAAAACATGCTGCTAAGCTGTCTCAAGTAGCTCCAGCATAATTGCGGCCAATTTGGCTTTGGAGCTCAGCAGCTCGGTCAGAAGTGCCTGGAAAATATTGCATCTAGATTCTTATTCTAAGATACTGAGAGGCTGAGAGGCAGGCGAGCTGTCACTTTTGGCCTAGCCCTGACAGCCAGCTGCAGTAGTAGTTTCTGGCTTTCGGTCTTCGGTGTGTGTGTAGGCCGCCTCGTAAATGCTAAGAGAAAATCGAGTTGCTGCCTCGAGTCGCGCTCACTTTTATGCTGATTTGTGTGCATAGTTTGGCTGAAATCGAAACGCATCAAATGGTTATTGAACCCCTCGAGACGAGACGAGACAGTCAGTCAGAGAGACAGATAGAGAGACAGGCAGATAAACATACGCTCTAGGAGTGAGAGTAAATCAGCAAGTCATTGCACAGAAAGAAATGATTAAATAAAGTGCTTGGAGCGCTTTGGCAGTTTTGCATTAAAATGGAAGATCAGTTTTATTTTGTAATTTACTTGGAAAACTTTCAATGTGATTATAAAACTAAAACAACTTACATTTCCTGCCTAATTTTGTATTTTTTCTATTTATAAATCAAAGATAGAATAAGCATTTGTTTAGCTTTTTCTATAAAAAAAAACTAGTTTACAATCTCATGGCTCTCAATCAATTTATGGCAATCATCAATCAATTTCCATGACAATATTGCTCTATTAATGTCAGCTTGAAAGCAAGCCGCATATTTCGCTCTCTGCACAGCCACCAATCGAAAGACTGAGGCAACGAACTTGGTGCGCGCCGTGCAAGTTTCAGTTTTAGGGTCTAGCAGGAAGTGCGACAAAAAGCCAGGCAGCTTGGCTCGCTTTGTTTGCGCGATACGAGATCCATCTTAATTACCCCGCCAGCCCAATGTCACCCCAGCGGAGCGGAGCGGAGGGGCGCAAACAAATAAATGTTAATTATGCTTGAGCCAAATCTGAATCCATATGCTTATGCGGGAGCTACGCGTGTGTGTATCAATCATTTGTCAGAGACAAACGACGACGACGGTGGAGAGGTGACAAACCGAAATAAAAGCCAATTCAACGCCAAGCGGCAAACTCGTTCAGCCGCGTCATTATATAAAAGGCGGAGTATCTATATTTATCAGTCATACCCGAGTATATATATCCACCATCGGCACTGGCAGCGACATAATCGAAATGTCAAGTCGATGGATGGACTTGGACTGAGCCAAGCGGTTGCACAACCCTGACGTTTAATAATTGAAACTAATTAGGCGAAAATTTATAATTTGTGTTTATTTTTTTGCTGATGCAGAGACTGACCCCTCCGTGGGCCATAATTATTAGCAAGTTGGGGAGATGGTAGTGAATTAAGGTTACTAATCAACATAACTGGGGGATGTTGGTGGCAAAATTCGATGTTAAAATATACATTTTAAATATGTAATACATAGAACTATGTAAATTACCAAAGATAGGACTTAAATCGATGGATATAAAAAATGAACGGCTTAACTCTTATTTCTCTGAATATTTATTAGGAAATAACATAAGTTTCACTCGAAGATAAAAATAAATAATATTAAAAATGGCCATCGATAGCTCAAGTTTATTTTCAATCAATGTACAAGTTATAAAAGTTTTAGATCCATATTAAATTAATTTTTACAGACTTTAAAAATACAAAACATAAACATATAGCAATAACTTCATACAATTTAATTATCAATTAGTATTACTATGACATAAACGTTAATTTTTCGTTACATGGGCTATTGCATTTTCTAGCAATCAGTATCATTTGGCCATAAATTCATACACCCCGACGAGACTCTGCGACCAGACCTGGCCCATAAAGTGACTTGACTTAATACCGTTTTACTGTCTAGGCCATAAACATGAGGCTCTGATCGAGGCATCAAACTGGCCACTAAACTGGGCCCAGCCTCGAGGCAAACGGGGCAGGCATTTAATTTGAATATTTACCATCTTCGATGCCAGGCGTTTGGCCGAACGGGTTTTGAGCTGGTGTCTCCGATTTTGGCCAAAAGGTTAAAGTTGAGCGTCAGCACCTGCTTACGGCTTTCGTCTGAACGGCAGTTGTTGAGATGCAAACCCCGCATTAACTTGCTAATAATACGAATTTCACCGTTTCTCGTCGCGCGCTTCCCTATGATTTGTTGTGTCTTTTCTGTTATTATTTTTGTTGCTGTTGTTTTTTCGGACGCTTTGTTTATTAATAAAAGCGCATATATGGAGTTACGTAAGGAGGCGGCTGCTGGCGCTTCTGCTGTTTGTTGGTGCTGCTGCTGCTGGTGCTGCTTTTCTCCTCGTGTTGCACTTGCTGCGGGCGATGACGATGACGATGACATAATGTCCGCACAGTCAGTTCCTTATTGCCGCCAAGGGGCCGAAACACGCCTCAAGAAAGTGCCAGTGAAAATATGATTTTTCGAGAGGTGCAAACACACAATACACTCCAACTTGGTTTATGCAAAGAATCATTTCGTGAAAAGCCATTCAAAAAATTTGTAAACCTTCACTTCTTAATAATAAAAGGTTTAATTTGAGCACATTCTGATTTGGTTATTTAAGCAAAAATTATTTTTAAATTAAGTTCCATTAGGAACTGATGAGAATAAACATTTTTTATAAAATTTATGACACACCTAAGGGCGTGCTTTTGTGGATTTTTCATATGCTTAAATAAAGGATAAACTCTTTAAATATATTTGAATATTTAAATGCATTTAAAATGCAATTTGTCAATAATTTAATTTGAATATTTCAATTTTAAAAAGGTTTAGATATATATCTAATTTAAGCTAATGATAAGCTCAAACCTTGAGTTTTATTTTGTGATTTCAAGCGGGAGATATTATGTTATTTCGTAATATTTATGAATTCATGAATTATATAGCAAAAACGTCATAAGAGTCTGGCATTTTCCAGGCCGTTAGCTTTGTACATTTGTCTGTCTTTTGGTTTCGCCAGAGTGCGCTTCTGACAAAAAGACCCAGAAATAAAGGCTAAATGCTGAAGCCAAAAACTGAAACCGAAATCTGACAAAAAGCCCAAGAAGCTGGCGACACTGACAAATGGCGAATTCTTTACGAGGCCAAAAGCAAGACAAACAAACAAACTGGCAAGCTGGCAAGCTGGCGAACTGGCAAACAAACGGACATAAATTTTATTGACATTATGAACAAGATCGCGGCGTGTAGGAAATGCTTGATCTGGCGGCACTGGAACGGAAGTGGAGACTGCTGCGCACTCGACTGTTGAGATTTGCTGCTGGTCTGGCATTGCATTGCCGCAGCAAGAATAATGGTTATATGTTCTCGTTCGGTCTCGGTTTCTTGTTGCTGCTGCTGCTACTACTGATTTTTGTGATAGTGACTCAGCAACAGCTGGTTGGCATTTTATGTACATACGTGCCTCACTCACGTTTGGGACATTAAAAACGTCAAGCGACATGCAGTTCCATAATTCAATGGGTGCGTCAGGAAACCACAGATAGATGTGTTGCTTAATCCATCATGAGATGAGGTGCTCAAAGGGCCTGGCTGGGTTTACCTGGTGATTATGGTGGCTAAAATATAGTAATTTTGTTTAACTTCGTGTAGAAGAATATGCGAATAATAATGAATATGCCAGGGAATTTAGTTTTCATGACAACATACATTTTATGAGGCTTGCCATTTAGGAAAATATATAAAAGGGTATGAGATAGTTTTTAAATCAAGGTTATATTAAACTATAAAAAAACACCGATAAAAAAGATTTAGAATATTACAAATTACAATATTAATTCAAGAAATACCCAAAACATTGCAAATATTTTGGTATATTATAAAAGTTTTATATTTCTATATCACTACAAATATAGAAACAACGTTTTTCAACAAATCTTTTAATAAATACTTGGTGGAAAAGTAGTAAAACTTAATATTCCCAAATGATGTATTATAATTTTGGCATAATTCTGTCCGGAAATAAGTACTTTTATAGACAAAAATAATAACTTATATACCAAAATAAATAAATTAAAATGTTTAAAAGGAAATTCTTTAAATATATAGGTTAATCTGAGATTAACAAATAATACATATTCGTAAATTGGCATTTCTTTAACTTTCTATCTTGAGAACATCGAGGTATTTCGAAAGGAAACTCCTTAAAATGTCTACAAATCTGAAAGACAATCACAAATTTATTATTTTCCTACTCTTGCTTTTCTTTGACTCAAATATTCTAGTCTTGATACATATTTCTCAGTGTAAGAAGCCCTAGAACTGGCTCTCGAAATCTTAGCACACATTTCATATATATTTGGTTTACTGACTGCGCAGTCTGGCTGCTGCAGCAACTCGTTTTTTTTTTTGTGAAGCGTCAATGGCCGCTTCAGGGTTATGCTGCAACAGGAAGTAATTGCCCGAGACCAAGCCAGATCAGATCAGATCCGAGCAGGAGGAATCCGGCAAGGCACAGCACCGCACCCAAAAAAATAAACGTACTGTAATTGGTAATTGGAGCCCCATATTCTCGCCCTGGCCAGTCCCAACTAATTGCTATAAGCTTCGACGGTGTGATTATTCTAATTGATCCGTGAACCAGTTTCGGTTTAAGTACAACTGACTCATTCACTCGCTCTGGACTCGTTTGCGGAGCTCCGGCCAGATTGCGCAAGGTCGTCTGGTCGGGACAGGACAGGTGCTCACGACTTGGCTTAATTGTGACGTATGCAACTGGTCCGCCAAAATAAAAACAAAGTAGTTAGCCGCAAAATCAAAGCCAAGCCAAAGTATTGCCCAAACAGTTATGACTTATGTGAGACTCCACATCCCACACGCGTGTCTCGGCTTTTCTTTAATTTTCACTGAGTGATATTTTTTTATTTATTTTCATTTCAACTTTTCTGTTTTTTTTTACTCTGTGCCTTTTTTTGCGCTGCGTTGCGTCTCACCTTGAGCTTAATTTCGGTCAAGCAAAAAGGCGTTCAAGATTTAATTAAATATAGCGGGGCGACAGAGCGACAAACGAACGAACGAGCGGACGGCGGGACAACATCGATTCGACAGCCGCTAAAATGGTAAATGGATGAGGGGAAAGCCGCTAACGACCGCATTTAAATAAATCGCACTTCAAACGAGCTTTTGAGCGTGCAAGCGCCAAACTGCATCTCCCCTGAAAACGAAAGACTTAGGCGACGAACGCGACGAAAGCCTGGCCACGTTGTAGCACTATGCAGCATGATTAATGCAACATTTTGCGCAATTTGTCGCGCCTGTTGAAAATATATTGAGGGAGCACGAGCACAAGCTCCAGTCAGCATTAAACGGCAACAAAAGCCAGAAAAAATGTACGCAAATGAATTGCAATTTCTGCGCTTTCTGTGCTTTCGTGCAAGTGAAATCCAACAATCACATAAAACGGCTCATATTTTCAGATACCCTCGATGTAATTGGGTTCAGAGGGGTAGATATGACTACAATATAGTATAAGATATTTATGGTGTTATTATAAGGTATTCAATAGATTATCTCAGATTAAGGTGGTGATATCTCGGAGCTTTTATTAACATTAATAATTACTTATGTATATTTAAAGTCCTAAGGCTTTCCTTCTATTTGGTTTAAAGTACTATATTTTATTTCCTATAAATACTTTATTATTATGAAATATTGAATAAGATCACAAGGTTTTTTACCAATAATCTCACTACTTTAAACTAAGATAATAGTTATGCTCAGGGTATCCTCGAATTCAAACTCTCTTGCTCTATAGAAAATTCAATTTTCTCTGATTTTTCATTTCGACTTGCTGTTTCTTTTTGCGCAAGACAATTGAACAAATCCAATCATGCTGCTGGAATGCAGTTGCCTTGTCTCCCCTTGTAGCCAGTGGTGTACTCCCGGTACTCCCCCTCGCTCTCTTTCTATTATTTATTGACTTTTATTTGGCGCTGTCGTAACCACAGTCAGACGCAAAAACCAAACACAGACCCACCGAATAGGCGGCTCTTTCTTAAGCCAATAAAGAAATGTTAGATAGGCAAGGAGCTACACACTAAAAATATGAAAGTAATTTAAATAAAATATATATATTTTTCTATATAAGAAGATGGTATTACTCCAAAATAAAATTAATATTCTGTGGCATTCTTAGGCGTTAAATATATTATAAAGAAATAAATATACTGAAAGATTGAAAGAAAACGTGCTCTCTTTCTGTTAATTTTTGTAAAATTTTATTTAATAAAATTTTTAAGTAAATTTAAGGAAATATCTAGTAGTTAGCTCAATATTTTAAAATTTTTCCCCTGTGTAACTTGGCTTTGCTCCAGCGAGCCGTTAGACAACACGGACTCTAGCTAATGATACCAACAAACACACAATGGACATTTGTGGAAAACTTAGCAATGCGACTTGGACAACTGCCCAAAATGGACAACGAAACACACAAATTTTACGCAAGAATTGTATGGAAAGATGATGTGTACAGCAGAAAAAAAAAGAGTTATAATAAAGAAACAGAAAAAACAGGCATTCTGAGAGGCGATTTTCGCTTTCGCACAAGGAAAATGAAAGGCATTTGAGAGCCCAAGACCGAGCCCGGTCCCAGTTGGATTTCTCTTTACGGTCATTCCGTTCGTGTTTATTTCCGCGCCCAGTTCCAGAGCCAAAGATCCAAAGCGAGAGCAAACCAGTTGGTCCAGTACGAGTCCGAGTCCAATCCCCAAACAGTCTCCGTCCCCAACTGGCCACACGCGATAAGGAACCTTTTGCGTTAGCTGCTTTGCTTTGCTTTGCTTTGCTTTGGCTTTGAGAGACTCTCAGTAATTTATGCAGCCGTAAATTAATTTAAATAAATAGCCCAAAATATATATAAGTCGAAACCAGTTTCACTTTTTTACGGCCGATCGAGAGATCTAAGGAAATTGCGATCCACTGAGAACGACATGGACTGGACACGGGGATTAATTGGGGGATGTGACCATAAATTAGTCAACCTTTTTCGGTTCGTGTTGGTGACACACGACCTTGAGCGTTACCTGGCCTGGTATATCCACATGCCAGTGTCAGCTTTCTAACTGTAAGATTTTTTCAAACTTGGTAATCAACTCATGTCTGTGCCAATTCTGGCCATTTCTCTGCTCTCCGCGGGCTAACTGTTTGTTTGGTTCGAGGGCCTGCGGCTCAATTTGCATAACCCCGGCGTTGTGTAAGGTGTTCTTAATGGAGATGCCCGCGGAATGACCAAGCAGGTGAACGGGCTAATGGCCCAGAGAACCGTCTAATAATATAGGTAGACGAGGTTATTTGCCAAAAAAACAAAAAATAAACATAAACAAAAGCCATGTGAAAGGTATACATAAGGGTTATTTATTATTTGTTTAGGCAAACATAAACTAAATATTTTTAAAGTAAACCTGCCTTCTTTTTTTTTAACTTGTCAGATTTTTAAGGTTAATGGTTATTGTTGAAATTTCTATGAAATTTATACAAATTTGTTCAGATTTATTTGGAAGATACTGTCAGCACGTTGCATTTAATTGGCGTGTTGTTAGATTTATCTTTGCTAATGTTTAGGTCAAAGCCAAGCTTGCCATTTATAATTAATGATTCTTTTCCTAATGCTATTTATTTTTTGGCTCAAGCAGGAAATCATAATAGTTGTTTTAGCTTCTTTATTCTTAATTCGTTGTGCTTTATTTAAGCCATTTTTAGTCTCGATTTTCATAGTTTCAAGAAATTATTAATGAAGCTTTTAAGTTATTCAAGAAAACTGGTTTTAGTATACTTTTTTTCTTTATGCTTATCATTAATATTTACACACTTTCACTAAGAAGTTAACAGAGAATGGTTTAAATTAGAAAACTAATTAAGATGGTTTATGTGAGTTGATTTATATTGTTTTTGTGAACATTGTGAGACTTTTGAATACATACTTAGGGCAAGTTGAATTAGTGTGTTTGTTAGCTGGGATTTCAATTTTTTAAACATGTTTTTAATACCAAAAAAGTCCATAAATTTACATCTGGCTTGTGAAAAACGACCAGCCTCTTCCCGTCACTTTGGAGAACCCGGGTGAATGGGCCTGGAGGTCAGTCTGGCTGGGGGAACTGGCTTTCAAAGTCGAGTGACTCTTCACAAAAACGGCTAATAAGCGTTCAAAGTGCAACTGAAGAAGTCAGACCAAAATTTTAACAGCTCTATAAGCACCAGTCCCCCCCAAAGACAATGAACACTAAACAATGAACAATGGAGGGGCCGGCACAGGCGCATAACTTGTGACAGTCGAGTTGAATAATTATGGGCAGCAACAACGGGCTAATTGTTAATTAGTTTGGCCGAGCAATCGACTCGGATCAGGTCGGTGAGGAACTGGGTCAATGTCGCTGCGATGCGACGTGTTCGGATTTCGTGGGCGCCAAAGGGAACTGACCCCGCGGGATCTCACTTGTGCCAAGTGCGCGAAATGACCTTCCCTCTGGCCCAATTTCAGGTGGCAGCCGGCAACAAGTGACACGTAATTTGTCGAAAGTCGACATGCCCCCTCACATACATATAAATCACAGATTATTAATCGTACATCAAAGCATAAGCCGGAGTGATTAATTACTTTTGTTTCTTCTCTCTCTTTAACAGTTTCCACCGCGATTGCTGCGAATCGCTTTTGTGATATGTCTGCTGATTGTCTTGCTCTCACCTGCCACAGACAGTGCGCAAAGTAAGTAACTTTATTTAATAATTATTAATTTAATAAGTACTAAAAGATGTGCCAAAAAGGTTTACCAGGGGACACCCGGGTTTGAACCGGGGACCTCTCGATCTGCAGTCGTTTTGACTTCGGAGGAGATATGTCGTTTTGAAAGCGTCATATCTCCGCGCGGAGAGGAGAGGAGATATGACGCTTTCAAAACGACATAGCTCCGTAACAAAAAAAGCGACATAGCTCCTCCACGAAAATGTACTGGGAGGAGATATGTCGCGAGGACATATGTCGCTATGCCTTATAAATAAATATAATACATTTTTTTTTGTTTGTTTAAATGTCTTTTCGTTAAAAATATTTTGTAGAGAGAAAATGTTTAATGTTTAATGTTTAATTTGTAGTTCCCCTTTATTGTCTTAAAAATTTGCACATTAATGAACTAGCCAATCCCGGTCTGCAGCCTCTTAAGTATTCATTTGAATTTTAAACTTGTTATATGAAAAGTGATGGTTAATCGAAATATATTGACTTCTGTTTTGTCTTTGCCATTTGTTTTCTTTGTTTCTTTATATAATTCGTTTTTAATTACCGCTTAATTAAGAGCTTAGGTGTTATCCAGCAGGGCTTGGCTGCCACGCCCTTTACCTTTCTCTAATTAACTTTTTTTTACTGGGTTAAGCAACAAGTGAAGTGCTGAAGTGATAGGGATAGTGACAGATAACCACTACAAGGGGTTACACAAGAAGGAAAGGCATCGGCAACAGTTGTCGTTTATCAACTT
>VNJV01000121.1:0-42156 GCA_008042635.1 Drosophila nikananu | reverse complement strand
AAATTGGGTGTCCACAACCCCCGACATTTCATTGTCCACAACTGCCTCAAGCAGTCGTTTTGAAATCATATGAAAAAATTTTTTTTTGTGAAACTTTTGTCCAAACCCGGTGTGGAATCTTAAACATAACTAAATTTCACGTCAAAAAATCTATTGCACTTACCTTCTTAATTAACACACTTCACACGGTGACACTTTTAAAAACGTGCAATAAAACTTTTGAGATTTTTTTCAGCGTGAAAAAATGCATTTTTCCTGGACACAAAGCAGACGCGTCCGTTCCGTTTGGTATTTGGCACAAAACAATCGATCTTCAATAGCGCACACATGACATTTGAAAGATCCGTCCTATCTGTCCTGTGTCAAAAGTTACACAGGGGTGTCCACAACCCCCACGGTGTCCACGACCCCCACTTTTCCCCTAACATTTACAGCCACCTGCGCTTCAGCTTCAGCCTGGGGTTAAGGCAATTTCGCCAGCTAAATTTGAAACCAAACAATTTGTGTGTCCCATCTGTGGAGGCGTTGCCACGCCCCCTCCCCATTCTTCAGCCAACTGTTATACAATACGCCCACCACACAGAACATTTACGGCCGGAACACCACAAACGCAAGCAGTGCAGGTCCCGGCCGACCAAACAACTTGTTGCTGCCAAAGCAGTGCACGGACGAGGGGGGGGGGGGGCGTGAGAGGCGGCAAGCAGTGCGCATGCACTGAGAGAAAGACCACAGAAAGTTGTAGTGTACATTAAAACAATATTAGAAAGTATTTACCTTAAAAGCAGAATGTCTATCTTTAAAAAAAAAAACTCTCAAATAGTTTAATTAACTTTTTGACAATAAATATTTCAAGTGTGACCATTTACATTCTCTGAAATATTTGAATTTTTTGCAAAAGCTGCAGAAACTCTAAGTTAAAATTAAATCTCTAGAGTGTTAGAGGGTTAAAGAATAATTAAAAACTCATAGTCTTACTTATTGAATTTCTTGTGCTGCCTTTATTTTTTTTGTCATTAGAAAACCTTGTTATTCTTCCAGTGTGTTGGGTGGGTGGTTGTGGCTGGAAAATGGGAAAATGGGAAAATGCGAGAGCAAGGGCAGGCTCTTCTCGCCGGATGCCTGGCCACTTGGCAGCGAAACGCAGAGCCGAGCGGAGTGAAAAGCGGAGTGAAAAGCGAGAAGCGAAAAGTGAAAAGTGAAAAGCGGCATCTCTTACCGCCTGATAACAGCACGCGTACTTTTTTGCGTGCGTTCTGGATACATTGTTTTGGTCTTGTTTTTGTACGTGATTGTTGAAAATTGAGCAGTTTAAATGAATGGCCAGCGAGTGAATGAACCCAACGCCAGCCGTTTGATGTAAGCGATCCGCTGGGCACCTTTGGCGCTCAGAATAATGTGAATATCAGATGCAAAAGTATCGAAAATATGAACAAATAAACAGTGTAGAATTAAATTCACATAAATTCACATTTTAATCATAAATGAAGTGCATTTTCTTTGACTTTCGAAGTGTTTTGTGTTATTTCTCAAGGTAGGAGGGTAAATACTTTAACAAGAAGGAAGTTATCTTTGGAGTGGCAAAGTTTGTATCTTGAGCAAACTTGAAATATATCATAACTAAGTCAAAAATGCCTTAATTTCACGTTGGAAGAACATTTTTTTGCTAGTTTTTACAAGGCTAACAGATCAGCATACTCAATTTGATGCTGAACAAGAATGTATATGATTTATCGGGTCGCAAATGACTCCTTCACTGCATTTCAACCTTCTGACTGACATTAAAATAGTTCGAATGTTGTGAATATCAGGTGCAAAAATACACTCATCATTATTGAAAATATTTCAGAAAATATATTTCGCATAATTTAGACGCCGCACAAAACCGGCAGCTCATTTGCAGGCACTTCAATCAGGTAAACAACTGAATTAAATAGTGGCGCACCGAGTACAAATTAATTAATTAGATTCCATGCTCTGTTCCTGTTTCTTTTTCTGCCCATCTAATTACGATCTCCCCCTGGTCGGGGTTTATGCGAAAAGTTTGCGCTACACAGCACAAAATACCACAGTGATTGGCAGGAAATGAGTGCAATAATTTGCAAGGTTAGCAGCTTTTGGATAATCCAGCTTCCGTGGGGATTCGTGGCCAGTCGGCGTACGTAATGGCATTATTCGCTGAGACTCCTGTCTCCGACTCTGTCATTTATTATTATAATTGCAGAGAGAGAGGAGGACTAAAATAGGCGAAACATAAACCGAAAATAATACAATATTACCAGTATTACACATTGGCATTTTCCATTAGGCGTTGGTGTGTGTGTGTGTTATTGTGCGGCATTTCCGTTTCCGCCACCAGCAGGAGCAGCATCATTAACCGCATTGATGGTTCCTTTTTTTTTTTTTTGGTTTTGGCTCGCAGACAAAACAATTCATCATCAATATTCAGCATGTGTACATATAATTATTCCTCCGCCAGCCCCTCCAATTGATTGGCCATTTGTATCCCGGGCAGCGGGGGTCCTGCCAGCAAAGTCCCCGTTCTTCCGCCCGTTCTCCCAATTGTTGACAATAAATTTCAATTTCAAGCATAATTTATGCTGGCAAACGTTTTCCAATTATTTGTGTTTTATGGATGCTTCAAACAGCAGACTGACAAACAGGCCATCGTCCTCCCCCCCACTCAGCATTGGCACAACTATGACAAGGACAAGGACTTGGCCTTTTTAAGGCTTCCTTTCACTATTTGTATGTGTGATTATGAAACCCACTGCTAGAGAGACGACATGACAGATGGAATCTGTGCTTGAATAAACAACAAAATAGTTCGAATCCCCCGGGCAGTGGCAAATTCAATTACCTTTATATGTATTATCTATTATCTAAGAGCACGCCTTGAGGCATGTTTATCATGGGAAAGCATTGCAATGAATTTAATTTAACAGTAAGCACAGGACTCGCCCATAAAGGACTCATATAAATGCAATTAATGCTCATTAGGGCTGCAGGAGACGACACGACAGGAGCCCAGGTCCGGTGGCATTTTGAATTGATGGCCAACAAAAGCAGCCCACATTCCTTTGTCTCTGCCTCTGGTTTCCCTTCCTGTGCTCCCTCCCACCTGCCCACCTGCCCCATTTCCTGGGCTAATTACCTGGCCGAGACACTTGCAAATATAAATAAAACGTGTAGGCGAGTTTGGACAGCGCAATTTTCATCATGGCAACTTGTAATCCTTGTAAGCTGAAAAGAAATTATGATTGGTTTGAAAAAAATAATACAAGATAACTTTGAGAATATGTAACAGCAAAATCGAACTATTCTTCAATAATTTTCTACTCTCACAAAAGAACTTGAACACCACTCAAAAAATGAGGCAACACTTTTCCAACAGTATCCCAGTGTTCGAGTCAACTTCTTCCTTCTTCCTTCCACTTTCCTCTGAGCTTCCTCCGTTTTTCCTGCTTACCTACTTACCTGGACTAATTGCCTGGCCGAGACACTTGCAAAAATAAAAAAACAGGCCAAATGTTTAGCCAGCGCACATTTCCATCAGGGAAACTGTCCAACGCCGTATAATAGATTAATGTCGCAAATTAAAGTTTGCATGGCCCTGGCATGGTAAATCCACCTCCTCAGAGTGTGTGTCTTTGTGCGCTTCTGGGCTTCTGTTGGAACTCAATCAAGCGAAATGAGTTTTGATTAAAAATATAACCAAGTTAGGCAAGAACTTTGCAGCTCATCCCGTGGCACATGAGCATCGATCGATGCGCAGTGCATTTCATTTCATTTCAGTTTTGCCTTTTGCCTTTGGCCCCGTGGCACTTGCTTTCCCTTTGTGACGAAATGCAATTAAGTTTTTCCCTCCACATTTGAGCACCGCCATTAATTAGACAATAAACTGATTTATAACGTATGACTGGGATAGGTGCTTACTATATATACTTTATATACTATATATGGATGTTTCGGATGTTTCCAGAGCAGGACAAAAGGACTGTGTCGGATTTTTTACCCCTCACCTTTCACCGGGCTATCAACCGAACTCAGGCGGGCAACAGCTCGGCTCAGTTGAAGTGAACTCTTTGAAGCCTAACCAAATTAGCAATGCACACACGAATGGACAGCCACAAGCGACTCCAATTCCCTATCGCCTCACTGAAAAAAATGTGGATGGAGAATTCAATTTGCATATTATTGAAGGCTTTCAAATCGGTTTTAACTTGAAAGAAAGACACATTCGTTTACAAGGAAACGTATAGGATAACAGCAAGCAATTTGTATATATTTTGTGTATATTATACAACGTAGAATTAATGGATATTCATTAAATGTTCATCATAAATCAAGGGAATTTTCTTTTAGTTTCGAAGCAAGTAGAATATAGATTTCACAAGAAAAGCAAGTTAACTTTGTAGAGACAATGAGGGTATACAACCTCTGCAAATGTGAAATATATCCAAACTAAGTCAAAAATTCATCATCAATTTTTATTCGGAAAGCTTTTGTGCTGTGCTGGTTTTTATTAGGTTAACAGATCTGTATTTAAATTTGTTATAATTGATTAATGAGGATTAGGAATATATACGATTCAAGCCTCTGATTAAAGCTGTAATACCCTGCAAGGGTCTCGAAAGCAAGCCATATATTTTATGCAAAACACAACCATTTATTGCAGTACACTCTCCCATGACGAGCATTGAGGAGGAGGCACCACCAGGCACCACCGCGATGGCGACAACCGCCGCTTCAGACTGGGAACCAGATTCGGGCTCAGAGAATGTGGCAATGGCCATGGCATCCCAGCAGTCGTCCTTGCCGCCCCAGGCGCAGGATAATCTGCGCATATTTTTGAGGCATTTGTATGCCGAGTGCGTGTACCGATACCAGAACGACACATACGACGACCCGTCAGTGTCAGTCGGCGGGGCGGCAGCAACAGGTGAGTGGAGAGCGGCCACCATGGCGGATACGTGATTTGCCACATGCCACATGCCACATATCACGAGCGGTCACAGCAAAAAAAGGCGCACTGGAAGGAAATTGAAATAAATCTCGGGCAATCTGATATCATTTTAGCAGTATTTTAACTTATATATTATATATTTGGTGATGTATTTTCTCTCAAAATTAATCATTATTTTATTATTGTTACACAAAGTAGCTAAGCCTAAAGCAATGTTATCTTAATAATAATAATAGAGTGGCAAATGTCAGCTTAATATCTCTAAAATCTTTAGTATGGAAATTGAATAGAAAATAATCAGTTTCGACCACAGTCCCCATATAAACCTCATTATAGATCAACAAGAAAGCCTCACAAATTACGAAAATCCCTATGAATATAATATTGTAATTTCTCGACGTGCACAGACTACGAGGCGGATTTGCCGGAGAACTTCAGTCCCGTGCCGCGATATCTGGAGAACGCAGTGCTGAATGAGGGCGCCATCGACATGCGGAACGTGGACGCGGGGCGGGCGGAGCAGGAGGAGCTGCTGGCCACCGTTATCAGCGCCACAATGGGCACAAATCAGCGGGAGCAGCATCATCACCATCAGGAGGCCACCACCGCCGCCGGGGAGCGACTCTTTTGTCCCCAGAACTTTGACGGATACCTCTGCTGGCCGAGGACCCCGGCCGGCACCGTGCTGAGTCAATACTGTCCCGATTTCGTCGAGGGATTCAACAGCAAATTTCTGGCCCACAAGACGTGAGTTAAATGCCCAAAATGGCTGAGTCCCCACTCGGAATCTCGGGGGAATTCTGGCTAGAGATACCATTTATTTAGTGCATTTGAATTCGGTTTTAGTTTAGCTTCAGTTCAGCATTCATTAATTCCTGGCATTTATGCCTATGCTTATTTAATACAAAGTATTATATTATATGAGGGAAAACTCAGCTTAAATTGCTTTTTAAAACTGGGTTTTGTACCTTGGCCAACTGCTCTCGTGTCAGGCATTTTCCACTTAAGTAAAGCTTATCGCATTCTCAATTGTAGCTGCCTGGAAAATGGCTCCTGGTTCCGTCATCCCATGACCAATCAGACCTGGTCCAATTACACCAACTGCGTGGACTACGAGGACCTCGAGGTAAGTGGCTCGCCGACAGCGAGAGGTTACAATGGTTGCATTAATCGAGAAAGTTGCCACCGTTGCAGTTCCGTCAGTTCATCAACGAGCTGTATGTAAAGGGATACGCCCTCTCCCTGCTGGCCCTGCTCATATCGATTATCATCTTCCTGGGCTTCAAGTAAGTGTTTTGGCAAACGGCAAACGGCAAACGGCAAATGCAACTGCAAAATGCCACTGCAACCGGCAACCGGCAACCGGCATCCTGTCTTCCATTTGTAGATCCCTGCGCTGCACCCGCATCCGGATCCATGTGCACCTGTTCGCCTCGCTGGCCTTCACCTGTGTGGCCTGGATTTTGTGGTACCGCCTGGTTGTGGAACGAAACGAAATCATAGCCGACAATCCGGTGAGTTGTGCAGGGAGAAAAAAGAACTAGCAACTAGCAAGACTGACATTAAAGACGGTAAAGCATTACTACATATATAAAATTGATAAGAAACTGTTACTCTAAATCTGCAATAACTCAAATAAAATCACAACTAAGCAATGCCATAATTTTTTTGGCCAAGTGCATTTCCTAAATACTCTTCTATGCTGTTTTTTTTTTTGTCCCATGTTCATGTTACCAAATGCTTTCAGCTCTGGTGCATCGGATTACACCTGGTGGTGCACTATTTCATGTTGGTCAATTATTTCTGGATGTTCTGCGAGGGTCTGCACTTGCACCTGGTCCTCGTTGTGGTGAGTCTGTCGGTGACAGGCGAGCTTCCCTGTGTAGCTGAAGCTCTCCTTTGGTCTGGTAGCAGATTTTGCATTCTTTATGGACGAGGGTTTGTGCATGGCAGATGTGATTTGTTCTCGCCCTCCAATTTATGGGAGAGCCAGACGACAGTCGTAACTTTGTGCAAACTGCTCCCCGTCTCCCCGTCTCCCCGTCATGTTGTGGTGTCAAGGACTCCTTCTTTTATCCTTCTACCTGCAGGTCTTTGTCAAGGATACGATTGTGATGCGCTGGTTCATCCTCATCAGCTGGTTCTCGCCCATACACTTTGCCATCGTCTACGGCCTGGCCAGACACTTCAGCGAGTCGGACAATGAACAGTGAGTACATGAGTACATGAGAAGGTTTCTCTTTCTATTTGAATTAAACTTGTGGACTTACTTCCAGTTGCTGGATCAATGATAGCCTCTATCTATGGATCTTCTCGGTGCCGATAACCCTCTCTTTGCTGGCCAGCTTTAGTGAGTCGTAATATTTGTATATCCCTGAACTTTGTTGATATAGAAATCGGTTTTGCCCTACCAAATGTTACCAGTTTTCCTCATCAACGTGCTGCGGGTAATTGTGCGTAAACTTCATCCGCAGTCGGCGCAACCCGCTCCTTTGGCCATCCGGAAGGCGGTGCGGGCCACCATCATCTTGGTGCCGCTCTTCGGTCTGCAGCACTTCCTGCTCCCCTACCGTCCGGACGCGGGCACCCAGCTGGACCGCTTCTACCAGCTGCTCTCCGTTGTCCTGGTCAGCCTGCAGGGCCTTGTCGTCTCCTTCCTGTTCTGCTTTGCCAACCACGACGTCACCTTCGCCATTCGCACGCTGCTCAACAAGTGGCTGCCCAGCCTGGTGGCCGCTCCGCCGGCCGGGAGTAATACTGGACAGATGGCCACCACCACGCCCAGCCGGGAGTTGGGCGTTTAAGATGTATCGCTCCAGGATGGATAGGAATCTTGATCGCATAGCAGAGCAACGATTTTGAAAAGCTCTTGGAAATTGTTTATTCTTATTTAAGTGAACCAGAGTTTGCGTTAACTTCCCAGCAGAGTTGTTCATTTTGATCAGTTCCCTCTTAGGTGAGATATTCACGCTGTCTTAATTTGGGTTAATTTTGTATCCTCTTATTTCTTATCTTCTCATATTCAAAGTTGTTTATTTTCTCAGTTTGTTCTTTTTCGAATTTTCTGTGCTTTAAACTCTTAAAAACACTTTAATGCATTTCACTTGATGTAGCAAATTTCTGTTCATTAATTTCAACTTCTTAAGAATGTTTTAAGAATGAAGTTCGGATCTGTCGAAACATATTATAGAGTTAACGTTTACATATAAGTCCTATAAAATGTTATAAGTATATTTATGTATATCCAGTCAGTGAAGCCCAAAGGATTTACCTGTATAAATGATAGGTTTCAAAGAGCTATCTCCATAAATACCACCATATCCAGAGTAGTAGTGGGAATCAAAAAAAGAAAATTGGAAGCCACAGTCTTTGCCAAATAAACAGGAATACGATTTATTATATTTTACGATCTATATTCCAAAATGCGTCCAATTGAAAACCGATTTACCAAGTACAACAACATACATATATACGTACTCCCATCTACCAAAAGCTATCTCGTTAAGATATAAATGATATAATGGTAATGACACCCAAGTATATGTGAATAAATGTTCTGAAACAGTAGATTTTTTTTTTTTTTTAGCTATCTCATATTAACATATATATCTCTAAAGTACGACAAACAGATACTGCTGCTGATGTCAGATATCTATTATATTTAAACGCACTTGTGTAGTGAATAAACCATGTTAACTGCAATCAGAATCGTTTTCCTTTTTGGGGGGCAAATTAAAACAAATCGGTGTACATTTTTCCTTCAATTTTATTTCATTTTTTTGTTCATTTTCTTTTTAGTTTGTTTGTCTCGTTTTGTCATATTTTTATTTTATTTTGTATACCATTGCTTGCCGGCTTTTTGTTTTATTTTAGGTTTTGTTATCGATTTTTTCGTTTGGAATTCGTTTTTTGTAATTTTTTTTTTTTTTTGTTATTTGGATTTTTGTTTATGAAAGAGCAAAAGAGCGTGGAACAAAACTAATACGTACAATAAAATACAAATATAATAATAATTTACATACATTCATATAATTTATATGTACGAGTATAGTAAAATTTACGTTTTCATCGCTTATCGCTTTTGGTTTTGCAATATAAGTTATATAATAATATGCATCTAAATTTGTGTAGCCTCAGTTTCTGAGTTTCTTCATTGTGTGGGTGAGTGGTTTTGTGGTTGTGTGGGTGTGACTATCATCTGTTTCGTGTCCTTGTTAGTTGTTAGCTATATTTATGGTAAATACATTCAAATCCATAAATATGCACTCGAGTTCTAAATAAATCCACAAGATGTTCCCATGCCAACCTGTTGGTTTGATACGATAAATCGATAACCAATATCAGCAATTATCAGAGCACTCTGTGGACTTACTTGGATCCTGAATATATAAATACCTTATAGGGTATGCAATATGTTAAGTTAGAGCATTTTTTGTTTAGCTGCTGGGCGGCTGTTGTGGGTTCTTGTTCGGTTGTCGGAGTTTGGGGTGTGTGAGGTTTTATGTTTTTTATTCTTATGTGTATTTCTTGAATTCCTTTGTTGGGTGTACAAATAAATTTAAATAGTTCTACTCAGGGGCTACGAATACAATATCGAAATGTGAGTAAATGCAAGTAAGCATATTTAAAGTAAGGTAAGTACATGGGTATGCGGTATATGGTTAAACTAATTGGGTAAATACCAATGCAAGGTAATGCATAATTAGGTGCTGACCTTGGACCTTGTCACAAAAAGTATATGTATGTATATCTGTACGATACGCTATAGACAATCATAATTAGCATACACAATCAAATGGATAATTAATTAATTAGGTTTGAAGTTGAGTTCTGATTTTTCTTTTTCTTTTTTCCTTTTTTTCTTTTTGTTTTGATCATCACACACATATATATATATAGTTGGCTTACATATATATGTATATATTTATATATATATATATATATATATATATATATATATATATGCACAACGGCTATCGGGTTTCCCTATGCACAAAATTGATTTAAATATTCTTGCAATGTTTGGTTTTCATTTACTTAGTTACTTAGTTTGGTTTGGGCGCGTTCCGTCTGACAAAGCGGCTACGTATATTAGTTTTGTTGGGCTTGTTTTGTTTTCTTTGTCTCCTTATTGTTGCAGTTTTTAGTTTTATCCTTTTGTAAACCAATTTGCTTGTTTTAATGCAAATCGTACAGCATTTTTTCCTCGTTTAAATCTTGAGAAATTTGCTTGCTGCTGTCAACTGCTTGTAAAAAGTCCTTCGACTGCTGGCACTGCTTGGAAGGAAGCAGGCCACCTTCCGGGCCGGATACCAACTGCTTGCACTGCTTACCGTGTCCATTGCCTTTGCGGGGGGCTTTAATATCTCGCTTTTGGCGTTTTTCTTTTTCCTACATCATTTGCATTATTTTGTCGCATTTTGTCAATGCTTAAAAACTAAATTGAAGTTTCATATATTTATATATTCGCTAATTTGCATGCACTCTCGCCCTTGTCTTTAGCTTAGATTGGTATCGATGAAATCGCCTTACGTGACTAGATTTTAAGTGTATATCGATAAAAATGTTTGGAAGTTGAGTTTTTTTTCATTTTGTTTTTCGGTTTTTGTTTTTTCGCTTTGGGGTGTAGCTTCGGGAGGCGTTGTTAAGTCGCTTCGCTTCGCCTTCACTTTCGGCTCAAATTCTTCATTTTTGGTGTTGATCTGTTATCGGGGCTATATTTATATATACATACATATATCCATATATATATATATATATATAAATATTTATTTGTTGTATTTAATTTTTAAATGCATTTCATGCGTAGTTGATGACTTTCATTGTTGGGTTGAGTGTTAGTTATGGTTATTTAATTTTTTCTCATCTGTTCTGTTAAAATGAACATCGAACAACCGCCTCTCTGGAGATCTGATTGTGTGTTGTTGTTGTGCTGTGGCTCTATATCTTTGTAAATTTCTTATTTAATTCTGCCATAACTGTCTTCAAGGGCAACGAAAGACGTTACGAATATGCGTTGGTTAATACGGGTGTTTCTTATGTTTCTTTTGGGTATTTTTCGCATACTTTTCAGTGTTTTTTTGGTAATTCTTTTTTTTTATTTTTTTGTAAATTGTAAATTGTAAATTGTAAGTGGCGGAGCCTGTGTGATGGCACTTATGCGCGCCAGCTCCGTGAATGTGAATGTGACCGAGTCGCTGAGTTGCGATTTGTACAACTGCGTTCCGTTCGCCTCCCTCCGATCTCCATATATATATATATATATACATATATATATATACTATATATAGTTAAGTCAGCATTTGGGGCCAAAACAGCCAACTCGCGCCACATCTTCATATTGCTTTTGTGAATGACGACACACACAGGCGCAGGCGCAGCTGCTCTGCGGCGTTTATTTTACGGATATTACTTGATTACGTGATTATACCATATACCATATTGAGTATTGAGTAGGTTAACTAGTCGCCGGGAAGTCGATTGAAACGAATCGTCATCGAATCAGCTATTGAATTGGCCTTCTTTCGATATCGATAACAAATACTGGGCCGCTGCCACTACTACTGCTTGCGTGCGTCACTGCTTGCTTGCCACCGGAAACGGCACTGCATGCTGACTTGAGCTGGCGCAACTTCCGGTTCGATCGTTATTTCGCTGAAATTCGTTTCTAGGTAATTTTTAGGTATTTTTTTAATGTATTTCACATTTCACTTTGCTCATATTCCTTTAAATGTTCGTGATTCCGTAGTGGTTTCTTGATTCTCTTATCCTTGTGTACTTGTATATATCGTTATACATACTTAATATGTATATATATAATATATATATAGATATATATATATATATATATTTTAATAAATTTTACTATAAATCTTTGTTTAAAAAATTTTACATCATTTATATTTTATATTTAAAAATTTGGTGTTTTCAACTTGCGCTCGCAACTCTCTCAACGTTTAGCTTGAGTTTTGCCTCCACCTTCTCGTTTTCCCTAATCCAAAGTATTACTTTTGCTTATTGATGTTCTTTATATTTGTATATATTTTTATTACTTTTCTTTCTGTAGTATTCTTAGCTCTTTTAGCCATGGTTGCCATGTAGATGTGGCCTGACCCCATAAGCACACTAAATACACAAAAAAAGGGGATTGCGCTTTTAAAAAATGTTCTTAGGCTTCCGTCAGTTAAACTACAGACACACACACATTGATTGTTAGTTAGTAAACGCTACTAAAATGATCTCGGCCATAAACTATAGAGTATTGAAATGGAAAATCGAGTAAACAAGGGCAACTAGGCGGCTCTCTTAGTTCGAGTTGATATACATAGTTCGTCTGGTTAGATATTTAGTTCTATATATGCGTAAAACTTAGCTCAAACTTGGTTTGTATTCTCAAATATATCTTTGTTGTATAAATGCGAGTGCTGTTGTTGTGTGTGGGGTGTGTGTTGTGTGTTGTGTGTTGTGACTTCCACGGCTGAAGTTCCCATAGTCGTAGCCATATTTTTGGACATATTTTGCAAAGATAACTCTTCGATCCGATCCAATAATGCTCACTTCAAATGTGCAAAGCGCTTTGCCTGCCATATTGCCAATTTGTCAGATATTTTGTGGCTATGGGTGTGTGTTTAGTGTGTGTGTGTGTGTGTGAGAGAAAAATAAGAAAACAAATTTTTGTGTTTTAGTTTTTTGTGTTTTTTTTTCTTCTTTTTTTTTGCATAGTTTTTGGAATAAGTCACACATTTATTTAATAATAAATATATATTTTTAGTTGTAGTTATTACTTTTGTTTTTTGTCTTTTTTTTTTTGGTTGCTTTACTTGGTTGCATTTAATAAGTTATAATAATTATAAAAATGGAATAATAAGTAGGCATAATAATTTATAATGTAATATAATATAATAAGTTTTCTTGGTTTTCGTGTTTACTTTGGTTTGCACCTGACGAATACGAATGCGAATACGAATATTGAGTATACGTTCTCTGCTCCTCGACCCTCTTAGACGACGGAAAAAAGGATTAATAACTATGTATGTATGTATGTTAGGTGTTTAATAATTTATAATAAACTACACAAGTATGTGGCTAATCTCTGTGTCTGCGAGTGTGAGTTTTGGTGCCATTGTTTCCTGTTCTCTTGATCTTGTTGCGTTTCTGGAGGATATATCGCGGCTTTAACATCGATTTTCGCTTCGCTTCGGTTCGTCTTCGAGTGGAAATCAATGCGAATCGAATTAAATATAAGAGCTGAATGCAAATTCGAGCACTATAATTAATGTAAGGTAAGGTAAGGTAAGGTAAGGTAATGGTAAGGTAAACTTTGCAAAACGAACACAAAATACAATACAATACAATATATTTATGCATATTTATTACAATAAGTACTAAGGTAAGCTGAGAGAGAGATATTAATGTTTGTAAATTGTTTGGGTTCGCTTAAATCAATAGACATTAAATCATTTGGTTAGCTGGTTTAAATACTCTGTTTAATTGAATATAATCGAATTGAATTACATATTCATAAGTTAAAAAAAAACATAGTTACTATATATTGCGACTTAGATCATTTTTCCTTTATGTTTCTCGTTCTCCATCTTCCATCTTCCATCCTTAATCATTCCTTTATTCATATTTTTGCGTTTTTTTGTTTTTTAATTCATTCGTTTTTCGTTTTTTGTTTTGTTTTGTTTGGTTTTGTTTTTAGTTTTCATGTTCATTTCATTTTTGTCAATTTATAGACAGTTGTCTTGTTCTTTGTTCTTTGTTCTTTTTTCTAAATTTGCCATTAGTTGCAGTTGTGTGTGTTTTCTGGTTGCCTCATTTAAGCTTTGTTTTGGTTTAGGTTTTAGTTAATAAAATTAAATTGTATAGGGAAACATAAATCAATTTTCACTAAGATTTCGTTAGAATTACAATCATAATAATTTCGTTTAGCGCACAAAAGTCTGGAGGGGCATTCGAATCGCTTGAGCAGGTGAGCCTACAATTGTGCACAATTGCATTATTTATTTCATTTCGAGAGGTTCCACTGCAGACATTCAGGCAATTCAGCCATTCAAGCAATTCGAAATCCCTGCCAGATCTTCAACTCCCGCTAACTCCCCACTCGTCGTTAATTAATGTGCAATTTTGACTACAACGCGTTTAGCAAATCAATCTCGTATCGTCTCGTCCCGTTCCTTTCCGTTCCGTTCCGTCGGTAGTAGTAGAACTATTTAGTGTCTAGACTAGAGTCATCAAATCATACAGAGCATGGAGTATTGTAGAGGTCGCTGGACCATCCTCCCGGATGGATTAGGCGGTGGTGCCTAAGTGGTCTTGGTCTTGTTAGTCTTAAAGCTGACCTGGAGCACTCGGTTGCCCAGGGTGTAGCCGTTGAGGGACTGGATGGCCACCACGGCCTCGTCGTAGTTGGTCATGGTCACAAAGCCGAATCCCTTGCACTTGCTGGTCTGCAGATCGCGGATCACCTTCACCGACTGCACGGCCCCGAAGGGGCCGAATAGCTGCCACAGCACGTTCTCCTCGGTTTCCGGTGCCAGGTTGTACACGAATATGCACCATCCGGATCCGGTCATTGCGTTTCCGGGCAGAATCGAGTTGGCCAGCAGATCCCCGGCCAGCGGTGAGTATCTATTGGGAAACGTGAATGGAAGGGAAATAATTACAAATCGGGTTTTTGGGCACTGTTTTCAATTACATCAACGTGATTCTTTAACGGGCACTCCCTCTCCCCATTTCAGGTACAGGTGCAGTTCCCTCCTTTTTACACTTATCTAGAGATGCTAGGCTTGATTATCTCTTTGTTTTTTTTTAATTTATTTATATTTTATTTATATTCATGAGGTACATGCTTAGTACACCGAAAAAACATATGCCTTTCTTTTGGTTAGAAATCAAAATGAATTTAATATTTTATTTCCCTTTAAAAAAGATTAAGGGCAAGCCGAATAAAGCTAAGAAATGAGAGATCATTTATAAATTATAAAATAAACAATAGAAATTAGGGAAGATTTCGAATTTACCAAAGAAGTATCTTTGCAAACTTATGGTTAATAATTAACTAATTAAATCATACTAAATACATAACTCTCGCATGCAAACGAAATTAACCAAAAGCCAAAAGCTAATTTAAGAATTGGAACTATACACAAATGTGGGATATATGGTTAAACATTAACAGTAGACACTCATATAAATTATGCATATATATTCTCCGGAATTCAGCCAAATCAAATATATGGTAAATGAATAAAACAACAGTTTGCATATATAATATATAATATTTTGTCAAAGAATATGGAGCGTGTCAAATAATGTCAAAGTTAAAGAAAAATTCACCTTCTTAGGCCCTTGTTAGTCGCTAACATGGGACTCTTTCCAATGCTAAAAATGATGACAAAATGTGTGTTTTTTTGTTTTTTTTTTTTTTTTTGTTTTTTGCAAAAAGAAGGACAAAAAGAAGAGAACCAAAATACGGTTTGGATACAATTAAATACAATTAAAATAGTTAAAACAGAACGGCAAAGGATACGTACACATACCAACAGAATCAAAGAAGATGAAGATATATATATATTTTTAGTAAAATTAGTACTTGTTATACATATTGATTTTTGGCACAAAAGCCCTTTGGAGAAAAGCCCTGAGTAATCGAAAACAAACTCGGACAAAGAGGACCTTGGCTTATATTCTAGCACAAATCACATTCCCCTTTCCCAGAGACAGAGTCAAAGGGAAGTGGGAAAATATTTTGTGTAAATAGAAATACTATACCATATATGATATATATATATATATATTTTTTTTTTTTTCAAAAAATGTAAGGTTTCAAAAATTGGCAAAAAATTAGAAATGAATGCAGAAAAGTTCTCCCATTAAAACTAAGAAAAAAAATCCAAACCAGACTGAAATCGGTTGAGTTTAAGCCAAGTTATGATCAAAAAACCCTTAAGGTGTTCTCGATTTCTAAGCCAAAAATCGAACCATTTTGAAATACTTAAATATATATTATCAACCTCAGTTCTAAGCATACAAATGTACACCCTGATTATATAGACTTACCTAATGCGACCGGCGGAGGGCAGTGCTCCGGCCAACCTCCTGGTGGCCGCCGCCGCCTGCGGGGTCAAGTAGGCGGTCAGGGGCGGGGCTATTTGGGCCTTGGCGCTGTTGCTGGGATTATTAGCGAACTTGACGGTGATCGGCTCGGCATAGCCCTTGGGAGTCTTGCCATTCAGCTCCTGGATGGCCCGCTCGGCCTCGTTGCGCTGATCGAAGCGGATAAAGCCGACGCCCTTCGATAGACCTGCGGCATACAAATAATATTCAAAAATTAAATAAATTAAATTCCCCATCAAATTGTCCCTGCAAACTTACCAGAAATATTATCACAGAGTATACGAGATGTTATAATTTTGCCAAACGATGCAAACATCCCCTCCAAGTCTGGTTGTGATAGATTCTTCGGAAGACCCGATACATATAAATTAGCACCCTTAATAGATTCTGAGCTTGGACGGGCGTATGATACTTTAATAACCTTATTCTGCAAACGCAGACCATTCAGGGTGTTCACAGCCTTCTCAGCATCCTCGGCCCGCACGTAGTTGACAAAGCCATAGCCCAGGCTCTGGCCTGTGAAATTAAATAATAATTATTGGTGATTAATCACTCGCTTTTCGGGGGGTGAAATTCGTGCCAGCACTTCACTTACCTTGCTGCAGGGCCGGATTGAGAGCCGTCAGCGATGCTGGTAAGACTGCAATAATTGGACCAAGGAGAGATGCAGGGAATTAATTGAGATGGCCAGGAAAGAGAGGAAAATATAATCATGAAAATCTACAAAATGATTTTGTATCAAACATAAATTATATCTCAAACAAATATTTCAAAATTGGAGATATGTAGCTAGATTTTTTTGCAACATACATTTTAGGGCAAAGTCAAATTTAATACATTTCACGAAAAATGTATCCGCAAAACAAGAGCACTCAAATTAAAAAAGGAAATCAACGAAGCAAATTATAAAAAACGCCCTAAATCTAAGGACAAAATATTAAACCTAAAAAATGCAATTTGCTTGCATTAAATTAATGAAAAACTGGTCTTAATTCTAGGTAAAGGTTCTTAATTGCAGGGAAATTGTACTTAAATATAAAAAATATATGATATAATAAAAAAACAAATGAAACAATGTAAAACACAAACATTTATCCGGCATAAAATATGAAAAAGGATATAGTATTTATAACTAGGAATAAAATTGGTCAATATTTACCCAAATTACCTGAGACTTTATCACGCACCAGTTTGCAACTCTCGAGCTCACCGATGCTGGAGAAGAGCGATCGCATCTCCTCCTGCGTCATGGTTTGCGGCAGATAGTTGACGATCAAATTGGTGCGCGACTCATCATTGCTGCCGTCGACGGACCCGTTGGCACTGCCGTTCTTCACTATGTCCATGGCGTTGGTCATCCTGATCTTGTCCTGCTCCTGCTCCTGCTGCTGCTCTTGCTCTTGCTGCTGCTGCTCCTGCTGCTCCGGGTCCCGGTCCTGGTCCTGGTCCTGCACTTGCTGCTGCTCCCGCTCCAGCTCCAGCTCCTGCTCCTGCTCCTGCTCCTGGTCCTGGTCCTGCGCCAGCTCCTGCTGCAGTTCCTGCTCCAGCTCCAGTTCCAGCTGCCGGTCCAGCTCCTGGTCTAGCTGCTGCTCCAGCTCCTGTACCGATTCTGGCTCTGGTTCTGGTCCCGACAGCTCCGTCGCGTCGGTTGGGTTGGGTATTCTTTGTGTGTTTAGTATTTAATCTCACTGCTCGGTTGGTTGCTTACAAGGACCTGCTCCTTTTCGCTTTAAATTTGTTATATTTTTTTTAGATTTTTTTAATGAGGATCTAGTTGCTTTGCACAAGTCCCGTCGCGAATTCCTTTCCTTCTTTCCTTTGGTTTTTTGTTGGGTTTTAGATCCTCTACGATCGCGAAAAAAATGTATTTGCTTTTTAAGTTATAAGTTTAGAGCGCTTTCTCTGGTCTAAAACGTTTAAAATTGAATTTATGCTTGAATTAGGTTTTCCTTTGATTTTATGTTAGTTTTGGTTTTGCGTTTTCCTTTGGGTTTTCTTTTAGATAAAAGAGTAAATTTTGCTAAATGGGTGTTTCTTTGTTTGCCTTCTCGGAATGTTGAAGTGTTTTTTTTCTTAGTAAATCTTTATTGTGAGATTTATAGTTGTAGTTTTTGGTTTTTTTCTTTTATCTTTTTCGTTTTCTTTATGGTTTTTTGTTTTTTATAAAATTGCAAAAATGCAAAAAGTTAGCAATAATTTTTTCTCGTTTTGTTTATACTTTTACTAAATATGCGCTGGTTTTTTGGTTTTTACTTCTTTTACTGGAACTTAGCTTTGGTTTTCAAATATATATATATATATATATATACATATACATATATATATATTGTTAGTTGTGTTATCCGTTAACCTCGTGTATATATACCGCTTGAATATGATTATTCGTTAATGTTTGCTTTAAATTAATAGTAGTTGGTTTTATTTGGTGGTGTTTGGTTTTTGTTTGCTTCTCCTTCTCCTTCTCCTTCTTTACTCTCTTGCCTTCTGCCTTCTGCCTCGTCTTCGCTGTGCCTCTATTTCTCTGCAGTTTTAAAATCTCCCTCGTTTCATCCAGTGATCCGTATCTTTTTCTGATAAATGATGGCTGTTCGATTGCTCGCTCGTTTCACTCAATCTGAAAGTGGAAAGAGGCAAAATGATGGTTTAGAAAATTGGTAATATATTTCCTTTACTTTCCGTTTTGATATACAGTGTTACTTGTGATAATCCCGATATTATTATATATTTATCATCGATATTTTGGTCTATCTCTCGGGGTTGTCGCCCTGATAAGCGCCAAAGAAAAAGTGCCTGATAAGCGCATTTCGCTCCCCGGAGTGACGACGCCAGTCACCACCACAGTGGCTACAAAGGACACCTTCAGGAGCAGGAGCGGAAGCAGGAGCAGGAGCAGGAGCACCCCTTAAACCCACACAGAGAGACAAGGGTAAGTCAATGCCGAAAATCTGTTTATCAAACAACAATGGGAGCCGGCTGTATTTTTTGCTTAGCCTTTAAAAAAAAATACACACATATTCTCTCCCGCTCGCCTAATGGCTTGGAATTTAATTAAATCGCTGTGCGATTCCAAATCCCATGTGTAATAGCCTGATATATGATATGAATCGAAGGATGCTAACCCCGCGTAAGCGACATTTAGTGCTGCTTCCTCATCCCCCTCCCCCCTGGGCTTCCTTCCTGCGGACAATGGAAACGCTGGAAATTGGCAAGGAAATCGCAGAAACCAAATCGCATTAAGCAAAACAAAAGGAAAAATTCGTGTCAAATGGTAACTTATGTCAAGTCAAACATAACGAGGGGAAGAAAAATTTACAATTTTCTTATGAGTTTTAAAATGATATTTTTCAAAGTGTTTAAAGATTTACTTGGATTTTTAGTTTCTGTTAAAATAAAAGTAGAAAGCCTTGTGTAAAAAATGTAACAATCATATTTTCGAATTTTTTCTTCTCCCTTCTCCCAGACTAGTGTAGGTTTTTGATATATTTCCAATTGGAATTCCATTCGTTTAGGGGTTGCAAAAGGGCAAAAAGAGGACTTCCTAGATCCTGCTGCGTGTTGGTGTGTGAAAAGGACTGCATTGAAAATAGGGTAAAAACCTGACGCGAAAAACAAACAAACCGGCCGGTCCTGCCATAATGTCCTGTGTCCCGTTCGGTCATTGAACCCTCCTTCGTGCCTGTGCCTCTGTATGTGTGCATGTTTTGTGTTCCCGTTTGGGGTTTTTCCAGTTTTCCCTGCCTCATTTTCCCACCGCGCTTGCCTTTTTGTGGCCTATGCCAGGATCGTGGCAAGTCAAAGGCCTTGCTAGCCCTGCTCCTGCTCCTGGTCCTGGTCCCAACCAACAGCTGTTTCTGCGTTCGTTGAACCCAGTTTAAGGGAAAGGTGCCGCAAAGGTGCAGTAGAGGCAAATGCACTCAGCAAAAGAAGGCATTGATAATATTTGTATCCTTTTTAAATTGGAGAAATGAGTAATTGACAGTTGGAAAGACTGACCTTAGCAGTTTAGTTTGGTAAACAGAACTGGGAAAAATACTGCATCATTTAGTATTTAGTATTTTATAAAGAAATATCCTATATCAGGTAAAGCCATGCGTTTTCTCTCCGTTGGTGAATATGCAAAGTCATGCTGTCATTCCATTATAAACACTGGAACATATAGCTTCAACTTTTAACTAAAATATATTCCATTGTCAGCCGTAAGTTTTGTGTGTATTTCGCCTAAACCAGAGTTGTAATTAATACATATTTTAATTAGCAAAGATGCAGATTATCAACGATTTGACCTCCGAGCTGCTGGTGGCCTCTTCATACCCTTGGGAACACTATGTTTTTGTCTTAAAGGAGCAGGGCGAAAATGAGGACACAGAGGAGGAGGAGGTCGAGGAGGAGGAGGTCGAGGAGGAGGAGGGCGAGGAGGAGGAGGTCGAGGAGGAGCAGACCGAGGAAGTGCCGATCGGCGTTCTGTAGAGGTCTCTCCTAAGGATACGCAATCTCTGCCTTCTGCTTTTACACACACAGAGTTCCTTTTGAAAGTGATACACCAAAATCTTCATTGTAAATACTCGCTGCGTTGCCAAATTAGTTTACTTTTATTTGTAATAAATAAATGTATATTTTAGTGAAACAATCGACTCTCCTTTCTCGCTGTGTACCAAGGTAAGGCTGGCTGAGCATGAAAGGCTCTGGTAAACAAAGGGAAGCGCAGCGAAATTGCAAGAGGGGGGCCTGCACGCCCTCAAGGCTGCAGGATCTGCGGCGGGGACATCCTTTTAATTGCACCGGCAACCCCCTTAAGCCCCAGGCCACTCCCTTAACCCCCTGATGTACGTGTGTGTGTGTGTGCCAAAAGACGAAGACGGCAAAGGAGAAGCGAGAAGCGAGAAAAATTGTGTAATTGACACTTTTGCGCCGATATCTGTGACCTCATTTGCGAATGTGTGTCGTCGAGGGCCTTGAGGAGGGTCAGGAAACGCGTGCATCTCGGGATTCAAGCAGGTCCCCCACATGTACATATGGTATGGTAAATGGGTCTTGTTTTCTTGTATTTTGATTTATTTGCCTACTTATTGGACGTTTTCCAGCACTGTCAAAGTGCAAATCATTCCATTTTTACAACACTTTGGTCATTGTGTGGTTCAAGGTTCTAATTCAAGTGTTGAGTATTTACTATGATTACCAAGTATTAAATTGTTGAACAACACTTGGTCCTTTAAAGAGTTTTAAAACTCTACCGAATATTAAATAATGAGAAACATTGTAAATCATGAATCTAAAAGTGAGGAAATAGCTAGCAACTATTATAGATTTATAAATATTTAAATTTCAAACTTTAAATATTTATCAAAGTTATTTCTGAAGTTTTTTTATGAAATACTTAAATATCAATTTTCTTCAACTTCAGTTTTCCAATACTTCAACTAATTTAAACTTCAACTGAAATAAACTGAGCTTGCATTGGAATAATACGATAATTTGAAGGTAACTCTAAGTAATTCTTAGGCAAATTGTTCTACAAGTAGCTTAGTATTCCTTAATTTAAATATCTAAATATAAGTTAACTCCCTGAAAAGCTTATTCCCAATACTATTTATTCCATTCCTGAATCAGCTATTAACGAAGTCCATGTTATTGCCAGCGAGGGGAAAAACAAATAAAAAATGTCATGGAAATTTTCAATGGCACCCCGCTATTGTTTATCGATTTATTTTCCGCCAGTCGCCTTCTTCTTGGTGTCCAAGTAAAAATAAACACATGTACTTATGGAGACGGCGTGATAAGACCGATTAGATCATGGCATTACAACTTACGTGCGCAGGATACGGCTCCGGATGCGGATGCGGATACGGAATCGAGGAGTCGGTCGAGAAGTGGCACTGTCATACAGCGGGGGAAGGGGTACGGCTACTATATTATATAGATGTAGATGTAGATGTATATATTGATTGCACACAAAAAAAACTTTCGCGTCGACTCGCTGGCTGGCTCTCGCTCTCGCTTCTGGTTCTCCTGCTGCTGTTTTTCCTTCTCTCGGTCTGTTGTCCCGCTTGCACGCTCCTTTGTCTACAAGGACCTCCCAACTATATATATGTATGGATATATAGTGTATATGCCCGAACTATATAGGATATAGCGGCGTATGGCTTATAGTCAGACACTCGTGTCACACACTCGAAAAAAATGCGAAAGAAAATGGGCTCTTGACTAGTGTGGAGGACTCTGGGACTCGGTTAGCAGTTTTCCTTCTTCTAAGGTTTTCCTGCCGACTTTTCCAAGTGTTCTTCTAATTATATATATATATTTAGAGAGATATTGCACGAAGTCGAGGTCGAAGTCGAAGTCGAAGTCGAAGTCCCGGGGAATTGCACAGTTTATTGCTTTGTTGTTTTGGTTCTTAGTTTGTCAGCTAGTTCGTTAGTTTTGTTTTGCTAGTTTTGGGTAAAAAACCAACCGAGAACACAACGAAATTCGTAACTGAACATACATATATAGAAGTATATATACAACACAAAAGCCGGTGCAGAGGAGTAAAAAATTATAAATGAATGTTCTCGAACGAGAAACACAACCGAATGGAATCAAAACCGAACGAAAGCAACGGACGAACACGTACGACTGAATCGAGTGCGGCGGCACGGTTCCAGGCTTTGGCCATATATCCTTCTATCCTGCGGCCGCCGCTATATCCTTGCATCCTTGTCGCCGGCTCCCCAAAAGCGGCGATGCGTGCAACAGAGACGGAGCGATCCGGCGGAACGGAAAAAGAGCCGTGCCCAGCCGTGCCGAGCCGTATCCAGAGCCACCCCCTATATCCTGGCAGCACTATCTCTCTCTCTATCGCTAGAACGCCGGCTATGACCGTCTCTCTCTCTCTTGCTCTCTCTCTCTCTGCCGCTAGTCCTGCCGGTACACACCCTTTTCTTCGGAGAGCGAGAGAAGACAGCGAGAGAGCGCCAATTGGGCGGGGTGCAACGAAAACGTGGCAACGAGACGGGAGAGTCCTTGCACTAATAAAAATATGGAAGCAATATTCCACAAACTTTTCATACAAATTTTACCAAGAATTATTTATTGTAATTAATTAATACAATTATTTATAAGTTCTATTTATAGAATACCTTTACTAGAATTATTAAATATCTCTAATAAGGTTATACATATTTATCTCAACTAATAGTTTTCTTGCAGTGTCCCTCGTCTGGTGGAGGACGAAGCGTAGGGCTGGGAGAACTTGACTCAATGTGAATGATGCAAATTATATCAGGCTGAGATAATGGAAAAGGACTCACTCTGCTCACAAATCTAGCAACGTTTTTGTTTGTGTGCAAACGAAAATATAATATATAACATAATAGATATAATATAGACATATTAGCCAGCTAGAGTAAATTAAAAACTTTTTTTAAGGAAATAAAAAACGAGTATATAAAGTTAGGTGGAGCTTAAGCAAATCTTAAATATTTTAAAGCTTATATAATAATTAAACTAATGCAAATAAATAGATAATAAATACGAAAATTATATAAACTCAAAATTATTAAAGAAATAAGCCTAAGTGGTTAATAATTTCAGAAACCTTTTGAAAGCAATATAAAGTTAGATAAAACTTACAGATCTTGAAGTATAATAAAATAATGTAATAAAAAAGTAGTACTAGTAAATTTAAATCATTAATATTATAAGAACTTCTTTTGACAACAATAGCAGCTAACATAAAAACCTACAGATTTTAAAATTTATCATAATAATAATAATAATTTAATGTTAAAGTTAATAAATAAGACAAAGAAAGAAGCTAAAAATCATACAATAAAATAAGCCTGGTAAATAAATTCATTATAATTTTAACAAATCCTTTAGACAATCATGTAATTTAAGACAAAATAGATCCTATAACGCAAAATCCTTCCATTCATACATATGGATTCTAGGAAATTCTAGGAAATCAGATGCAGACAGCATAAAAAAAATGGTCCCTCCCGCTGTGCTTTCTTCGCCCTTCCCCCATTTTTGCTTTCTCTCTTTTTTCTTTTTGCATACAGAGAGGATGCAGGACGAGAGCTGGGCTGGGGAGAGAGCGAGAGCAAGGGCTTTGCTCGTTTCGGGGGTTGAGGTGAGGCGGTAAAAAAAAAGAGAAAGAGCACCTTGCAGCAGAGGAATATTAATCAGGCGAGCACACACATACACACACTTACACTTGCCTCTCTCAGGAGAAACAGGATCCTTCACTCAGACACACACACACACACACACACGGGTGCACTCACACAGCTTCCGTGTTATAAATAATGAAATTTCAGCATTTCGCTTGACAACAGCAAAAAGGGGAATTTGTCAGGGGGTTGCCCAGGGGGTGGGTGTCCTTTCTGGTGTCCTTTCGGGGGCTGCTGAGTAGTGGGTGGTGTTGGGTGGCCCTGGGCTGTGGGTGGTTCTCTCGAGTGGCAACCGTTTGCTTCGCTCCTTTTTTTAAGGACTCTCTGTGTGGGTGTGTCTGTGTGTACTTTTCATCCTTATTGCTTATTTTCTTTGAATTTCATTCAGCCTGCGTTCTTTTTCGCTTTTTTGTGATTTTCTTCGTTCCTTTTTTTTCTTTTTTTGCATAGGCTCTTGAAGATAATTCTGTTTATCCTTTGACCCAATTCGTTTAATTTGATGTGAGTTGATGATGATGTTGCCCGTAATATTTCTTCTTTCTTTTTTCGTTTTTTGAGGCAGCCAAAGATAAACGGTTTCTGCGTTGAGTTGGGCAAAAATATATAAGTGGGCGTGGCAGGGCCTTGAGGAAAAAATAATCATCCCAAATTAGGGTCAATTTAAATGCTACTTCAAACGGGCGAATGTTAATATTCAATGTAATGTATTTTGTTATACATTACTTATGCATTTTTGTTTGAACTTTATGCTATTTAAATTATTAATCTACAAAATATTACTACATCTTCTTCTAAGCCTCTCGACACAGCTTACTCGTTTCGTTGAACTTTGATCTTTTCTATTACATTAAAATATATTATTGTATCCTTGCTTAGGTTTTGATTTGAAACCCATTATTATTTCGAATTTTTTCACTCTGGAACTCGTTTTCAAAACAAAGAAAATCGCTCTGGTCAACCCTTTGTTCGTTCGTTGTAAAAAAAAGGACATAAAAAACACTAGCGGCCATATGTCTCAATTTTGGAAAAGCATTTTCCAATGCATGTGTCAAAATGTTGGAAAACTTTTGGACAGCCCGAGACCGAAACCTGAAGAACCCGTTTTTAAAGCGGGGGGAAACTGAAAACACCAAAAAACAGAACCGGAACGAATCGATTTGCATTTTCCCGCTTTCCTCAAAATACAAAAAAAAAAGAAGCATAACAAAAAGGGGGAAGATCCCACCACCGCAGGATCGAGCAGAATTATCCTCGCAGCTGCCGCGGATCGGGATCTTGAACTGCAATTTATGGCTCCGTGCGACTTATTGACATTATATTGTGTATGTATGTGTTTTGCAGGGATTTTCCCTTCGTCTAGAATTTCGCAGTCGGCAAACTGTGTGCTTGGAAAATGCGTGCAATTGTGAAAACCCCTCTGCCCAAGGGGGTGGAAAAACGCTTTCAAACACTAGAATGCACATGTGAACTTTTGTGTTCTATACAAACTTGTATTCTAAACAATCAAGTTGAAGTTCCTTTTGAAAAGAACTCAGCATAGAAGCTGTTGTTATTTTTTATTCGATGAATAGAAATCATTAGGGTAGAGTAGTTATTGAGAAATTCTTTGGAGTTCATTAAAAAAGCTTTTGTGTAGTGTTTAATCTTAAAATAAATAATAACAATGTAGATTTTCTGCCTTTTTGATTGGGTTTTGTGACACACATGAAGATCTAATGCCGCTGACTGCTCTAAGCTCATTCTCTTTATACAAAATGTCTTAAATCAAATAGTAAAATAGTGGAAATAATAGGCTATTCATAGAATGCTTTTCATCCTGTTGCAATTTCAAGTAATTACAATATTGCAAATTGGCCCCAATTATCTGCAAGCCAATTAGCAAGTATTTGTTCGTAGCATCTAATAGGCAAAGGCTTTATCCTCTCTCTCGCCAGTCGGCCTTTGTGCGAGTTTCCTTTTCATTTGGACAGGAAAGCGAACAGGGAATGGAAAACGGAAAATGGTAAATGGGTGCGAGTAGGTAGGATGCCAAGCCCCTGGGGCTCTGCACTTTGATTGCCATCAAATTAATTTGCACCCCGAATTCGCAACAAATGATCGGCATTGTCTAAGGGGTCAATGCACCCGGCACCTAGCACACACATCGCACACTCAATTGGAATCGAGATTGGGTTTAGAATTTAAAGCCAGGTAAAAGGACTCCGATTCCAATTAGCCAGTCTTGTGGTTTGGGTTGGATTTTATAAAATATTTATTAGGCTTCTTTTGAAGGGAATAACGAAACAATTGCTCAAAACAAATATACAGTTTTTGAGTAGAAATATTTTCTGCAAGCTTATATAAAAGGTTTCAAGTCTTGAAAGAAGGAGGTAATAAATATAACTTATATAGGTATACATATAATTATTTTTTCCAGAAAATAACTGATCTATTTTTAATGATCAAATTATTCCAAACCATATTAAAATCATCAGTGGACAACACTACCTTCAACCCTCGGCCACCTCAGGTATGCACTTTCCTTTACCAAATGTCACATTTCATACACACATTTGCCTGGACATTCTGTATTCATATCTGTTTTCCATATGTAGCATACAACATACACAACATAAGGGTTGTCCTGTCGAATGAGACGTTACCAGAAAACCACTAGGATCATAATTGGACAAACGGCCAGTCTGGGGTTAATTAATGCAGCTAACGAGCTCAAAATGAGGAAAATTCTCCAACCAGAAACCAGAAACAGTGGAAAGCAGCCTTTTGAAACATGTTTTTTTGCTGGTGAAAAATATAAAAGTTGTTAAGAAAATATATTGTGTTGGTAAATTATAGTTTATAGTAGTGGAAAGTAGTAGTAGTAAAATAATACAAATAAATAAATGAAATAAATAAATTATCCCTTTGCAGCATAGGAAACTAAACCCACAATTTTGAATATATCATAACATAGAGTGCCGTCCGATATCTGATCCTTATATAGATATATGTACATATATTATATCATATGTATACAGCTGTTGTGTTCGTTTGTGTGGACCGTTTTGTCACCTGACCATAAAGAGATAAACGGAGCAGGAAAAGCGCAGCAGCCCACCACCACCACCATTACCACCAGAGCAGGATCGAGCACGGGCACGGGCACGGGCCGTGTACACTTCCTGGCACCACCTGCAGGCCCCCTGCCTCACTCGCTGTCTCTCTCCCTCTCTGTCTGTGTAGGATATTGAACTCTGACACAATGCTATGTATACACACACACACAGGTACCGCATTTGCCGGCCGGCAGCCAGAAGGTCCTGCATCCTGCAACATTCCACCCACTCGAACACTGAGAGAAAGGAAACTAAGCAAGAAAAAATAAGATAAAATTGTTAATAAATAAAAAAGAGAAAAAAGGACAAGGTGGCAAACTCCTAAGGTCTATTTTCTAATGCTTTTAAAAATATTAAATACTAATTAGCTTCTCATGTCCTTGCAGGTTATTATAATGACCATAACTCAGTCACGAAATCATTTCCTACCCTATACACCATATATATTCTTGATCAGCATCAACAGCAGAATCGATCTGCCATGTAAGCTAGAAAAAAATATTAAAATTTTTTTTTCAAAAAATTATAAGGGGCTACATTGTTAAAATTGTCAAAAATTAAAAAAAAAAATGTTTTGTATATATTTTAAAGTAAGTATGCAGATTTATAACTCTAATAAAAACAAACAAAGAAATGCTTTCCAAATTGAAATAAACCTATTTATGGCTAAGTTATGGGTTTTTTGGGGTTTGTTATTATTATTATTTATTTTTTTTCAAAAACTGTAATTTTTCCGATTTGCACTTAAAGTCTTAATTAAATAACAAAATATAAAATATGTTACCCAATATTTCAAAATTTGTATAAGGGTTTAGATAGTTTAAAATTTAAAAGGGTAAATTAATTAAATTAATTTTTACCATTTAAAAAATTACTTTAGAAAACTTTCCTCATTGAAATGATTGAATTTTAGGCATTGCTGTGATTTAATTCCAATTACAAACTCTAAGGGTATACAAATTTTGACTTCCCGGAGTTAGTTTAATTTTTGTTTAATTTCAATTAAATATTTTAATTCTCATTTGTTAAATTTTCCCCTTTTCCGAACTTAATTAAATACAAAAGTTTAACAAGTAGTGTTGCCTCTCGAAGCAAAACAGTTTTTCTCTCCATGTATTACCGCCATGTATCTAGCTCTCGCTCTCTGTCTCTCTGTTGTCCTGTCTTACTCTCCGCTCTCCTGCTGCGTGCCTGTGTGAGTAAGTGAGTGTGTATTTGTGGGGCGTTGTTTTGATTTTCCTAGATTGCGCAATCTAGGAACGCGCTCTCTCCAGGAAGCGAAGTGAGCGCAGGAGAGCGTCTGCGCAAGTTGAAGTTTATGTGTGTGAGAGAGGAGTGTAGGGATGGTGGGTGCTTTGTGGGTGGCAATGTCCTGCGCACAAAGCGCGGAAATTGAATTTGCGGCAAGAGAAGGCGCAAAAAAAGCAAAGGTAACGAAGAAAACATTGCATTTGATGTGGTGTAAATGTATAACAGTGTGCGTGTGTGTAGCATATACATACATACATATAAATGTATACGTGTATTTGTGTGCAGCATAAAAGCCGGTCGTTATGGCTTTGGCTTTGTTATTCCGTTAGCACGTAAAATGGTTTTTGATGTTTTCCCCCCTTTTCTTTTTTTTCGTTTTCCTTTCTTTTTTTGCCATAAATTGCAACAGTTATGTTGTTGTTGATTTTTTCCCCTGTGTGTGTGTGTGTACACATACCATAGCAAATGGCTTTAGTAAGTACACGTCCGTGCATGTCCAAAAAAAGGGGGGGAATAATAATAATACAAACAGCAAAATCAGCTGAAAGCGAAAAAAAAACATAACGAAATGAAAAACGAATTTAATTGTCCTGGCCAGACATTAACAGCAAGAGGAGATTAGACAGAGATGGGCAGAAAGAGAGGGAGGACCATAAATAGACAGAGACAGAGACAGAGAGAGAGGGTAACAGAAGTGGATGCGCCTGACATTAATGTAACAACAAAAGCAAGAGAAATTAAAGCTTAATTTACATAATAGAAACTGATAACGAGTCGTCCTGTGACATCCCCCAGGGAATGTCGACGGCAAAGGTTCCCTATAAGAAATATTCATTAAACCGTTTTTAAATTTAAAATTACAATTTTTATAAACATAGCATACTTTTTAGCATTTCTACAATAGATAATCAATTCACAGCAATGAGTATTTATAATGAAAATGGAATTTTCTGTTAATTTATTAAATGAAAAATCACAGCCTTTTAAAAAAAAAAAATTAAAGAATTTTTTTTTTGATTCTTTATTCATAAACTCAACTTTAAAATGAAAAGATGTCTCTTAAAACATTTCCGCCCTGTCAGCAAAAAGATTACAGTAAGTAAGTCTTAAATTTAACATTTTCCAACCACCCCCGTGCTTCAAAATAAAAAAAAAATTCCGAAAACAGAAAACGAAATATCCCGAAACATGGCAGTTCCTTTTACCCGCCACCCAAAACCCAAATAAACGATGCTGGGGGTTGGCTTTTGTTTTTGTTGATGCCTGCCAACTTTAAAATTGCTTTTCAGCTCAACGACGACGATGAAAATCCCCTAGAAAGAGGCAGGCCCAAAAGAAAGCAAAAAAAACTTTTCTAATTAATTGTTTAGCACTTCATCTGCTTTTTTCGGAAAGCTCTCGCGGGTATGGATTGCATTTTTCAGCTGTATTTGAACAGGTCCTGTCTACATATAACTTCTGATTGCCACAAACAAAATGATGTAATGAACAAAAAAAAAAAAACCAAAAAAAACAAACCCTTTCCCTGCGATCCTACTACTACCCCTTTTTCGGCAACTGCAACCGGATGCTGTCCATTTCAATTATCGCCCTGGAGTGGTGCTTGAATTTTGAATTTTTACAATCATTGTGTATGCCACCGCCGCCTGTCCGCCTGTTTTTCCCGTTGTCACTTTGTGAATATTTGATGCTGCTCGCCAAAGGCTTCAGCATCAGCTTTACACAGTCCTGCCATCCAGGAAAAAATCCCTACTTGGGGAGCAAAAAATAGGGTTATATCCTTGCATTTATTTAGATAAGAATAATATCTTTGTGTAACCTAAAAGAATGGTAAAAAAAATTATTTTATCGTTGCATATTTTTTTCTCTTGGGTGTCTTGTATAGAGATTTCAAAGATCTGCACATGTTTTCATGTATCATCTTTGATCAATTATTTCTTTGCGTGTAGCGCAATCGTCGAAAGCGTTTGGCCGAAGCTTAGCCAGAATTGAAATATATTTGTTTATGGATTTCCATGTGGTTGGTTGGTCGGTGTGTTTTTTAGCAACTTTTTTTTCGGCGGTGGTCGCTGGTGGTGGATCGCTGCAGTCCATCCACATCCATCCGCTGATTTTGTTGGGTGGTGGTGTGGCAATGGCTATGGCGATTCGGTGGTGGAAAAAGTCTGCTTTTCCGAAGTGCACTTCAATTGCATTAATTAAAGAAAAGCAAGAGCGGCGGCTAGGCAAATAAACTTGTATCCCCTTTCACAAAAAACTTCTCAATTTCATTTGCAGACTCCGATTCTCTGTGATGTGGCAGTCCCTTGTCCCTCGTCCCTTGTTTGATGTCAAAACGAGAGGATTAGTTAAGTATTTTGCCTATGGATAGGTAACACAGAAAAAAAAACACCATAGTACTTGAAGCTCAAGAGCTTAAAGTGAAACTGTTTTGTTAAAGGAATTGTGTTTTTAAATAAATATCAGGCAATGCCTTAAAACAGACACGAAAAGCACTCAAATCCCTATGAAGGTGTATTAAAAAATGTACACTGTATGTGTTACTTAAAAAATTGTATTGCTTACTTCTTAAAACAATTTTTAAGACAATTGTGTGTGGTTTCTGGAGCACACTAGAAATTCAACTTATTCAGTTAACCTTTTATTATTTTAGATACTCAAAGAGGTAGGAATTTGAAATAAAAAGATATCCATGAGTTTCCATAGTCAGAAGTTTATTTTTAAAAGCAATTTTTTATAACTTATTGCACATATTCTTCAACAGCATCAGCAGCCTTCATTATAGCAACATTATTATTATTATTTTCCTATATTTCAACACATACTTTATATAACAATCCTTTCATCTTGTTACTTAATATTTCTCCAGACACCAAACACTCATTATTTAATTTCCATTGAAGTAAATTATGTACAGCAAGTTTCGGATTTGAACAAATTTCGGAATTGATTTTATGTACATTTCCCCCGGTCCATTCCCATTTCCACTTCCATTATTTTTCTTTCTTTCCCCTGGCCATTCAATAAGTCCACGGAAAATTAATCATTTTTCCCGGCAAAGGTTTTCCGCAGGCATGCATATAACCGTATTTTCCAGCTGCTGTGGCTGCTTGTGTGTAATCTGTGCCATTTACCACAGCTGCATTTCGCTTTTCTCCAACTTTTCCTGCCGATTTCCCGCAGCTTTTCACTGCGGGGCATTCGACTAGGGTTGGGGTTGGGGCTTGAGCGGGGGGTGGGGGGGGTTGCAGAAAAGTAGTGGGTGGAAAATAAGGAAAAACGACGAAAGCGCAGCGCATGCGTCATATTGATTTTACATCCGCTGGCCATGCCGAATTGCCGTTTCCGGCTCGCAACTTCAAAGGGAAGCCTCCAATTTGCCAAAATGCAATATCCTGGCAAAGGACTCGCCCAGGCTCTCCTTTAATATCCCTTAACTTGCGGCGTTTCGCAGGGCATTGCGCATACGCCCCGTGTTGCCAAATCAAATTATTTAAAGGCAACTTAATTACCAAAGGGGATCAATTATCCTTTTTGAATGCCATCGATAATTAAAGAATCTCCTTCCCAACCCAACAAGGACACAAAGAAGGGGAGTTTCTGATTTAAAGGCGAGCGAGGAACGCTTTGTTCCCTAAAGACGGGCCATTATAGGGAAAAGCGCTTTTCTCAATGAACAGAATGCAATTTCCCTTGTCCGAGGAAATTGCATACAATTGCGAATTTAATTGACAAAAGAACCTGGCGAAGGCTACGGCCATAAGTCCCAAAGGAGCTCAGGACATCGGCCAGGGAAAATGGCCAACAGGAAGAGAGGGAACACAAAATAAGAACAATAAAAAAGAACAAAAAAAGAATATAAACAACAATGGAAAAAACCCAGAAGAAAAGCTGGAATAAAAAGAACGCAAAGGAAAATCCAGTGGGGAGGGGCGGATGGAACTGCGTGAAAACGGGAAAAGAACTCTTTTCAAATTGAATTTCTTCCGCTGAAAGCCTTAATTTTCTTGGACGTCCTCGCGTTTTTGTTCCACGCAAAAATTCTAATACAATCTCGCTGTCTCATTCTTTACTTCAATGCAGTTTTCTTTCAGTTACTTGAGTTTCCCTTAGTTTCCCTCAGCTCTCCTTCGGCTTTCCCTGTTCCCAAGTGGGCGTGGCCCTGGCAGTGCGTTTTAATTTCCACAGAAAACCGCAAAGGGAGAATGCCATCTCAAGATTTTTCTCTTTCTTTCTAGCTTTTCCTTGTTTTTTTTTCCTTGCCCATGTATGAATAGTGTGAGTTGAATGAAAGAATTTCACTCAATTTTTCTCAATGGAAGCAACAGAGTGTAAAGGGGAGAATCCAATTTCATGTGGAAAAGCCAGGCACACGCACACAGGCAAACTTCGCAGGCATCTCAAAAGTATGCTATAGAAATATGGTTATAACAGGAGATTCGCATAAAGTTTGTTTTTATTTTGGTAAGAAGGAAAACTTATTTTATTCTTGAAGTAACTGAATTTGTTAGGAAAACCCTCTTTCCTGCTCAAATATTTTTTTAATCCTTAATCCTTATCAAGTGTTCCCCTGTTATCTTTTTAGTTACTTTTATATTTATTCGTTTGATTTAATTTCTTATCGCAGCAGCTTTTCATTAAGAGCCCCTGATCCATAATAATCCCTGGAACTTATCTTAAAGCAGCTTTCGGCCGGCCGGAGTCAGTCAGCTGAGAGACATCCTCCGACGGATGGATGAGGGATGCAGAGAGGATGAGGGGATACAGGAGGATGAGGATGAGGATGGGTATGCTGGTGTCCGGATAATGCTGGTGGAGAGTGGCGCCATAGTTGCCGTTGTAGCAGTTGCCTGGGGGTGGTAATGGTAGCTGGTGCCTGGTGCCCGGTGGCTCATGGGCAGTTCCATCTGCTCGAGGGTGGCTCCTGCCTCCCGGCTCCTGGGCAAGGAAAGTGCCAAAGTTCTGGCAGCATTTACATACATGTTCTTTATGCCATATATGATGCTCTGTGTGCTATTTGTGATATTTGTTATGTGCTCACGGGACGATAAAAACAGTCAGCCAGACGGGGGAAAGCTGCATTTTCTATTATGTATTCCCATAAAATATGAAAGCTGCAATATATGCATTGTCAGTTGCCGTTTTGTGATATAATCCCGGCTGCTCTCTCTCTCTCTCTGTCTCTCTCTGTCTCTCCCCCTATCTCCTTCTCCAGGCCCTGACAAAATCCGATTTATTTAAATTTAATGTCATCGCAAACAACGAATGTCCTTTCACTGCAAACCCATTCAATCCTTCCTCCCATCGAAACTGTGAACATTTCGCCAGTGTTGCATTTAAATAACAGATTTCCCCTTTTTTTTTGTCGCTGCTTTCGAATGGCAAACTGACATTTGACATTTATCAGCTAATCCCAGCGATTGTTTTGCATTGTTCACATTAGGATCAGGCAGTTATGTAATTTATTTACTACCAATACTATTTACAAAAACTGTCTAAGCTTTCTATTATTAATTCAGTCAAGTTCAAACGCTTTACCATCAATTGAGAATATTAGTGAAAGACATCAAAATAGCGCCATTTTCAAGCGATTTTCTCGATTAATTTGTGCCAATTTAAAAATCGATAAAACTGCCGGAAATCGGTGCATTGCGTTGCGTTGCGACGATGTCGGCGGCTCCGTCCATTTAATGTGATTGGAGGATGCTCCATACTCGTCCTCGTCCTCGTCCTGGCTGTCCTGCGACTGCAATCCACCAGACAGCAGAGAGCGGGTGGTGGAGTGATTGATTGAAGGGGGGCCCGGGGACAATAATCGACAATGAAACAACAATGCAATCAGCGAGCACAATTAATGCACAAATTGCTTGCCGCAGAGCGTGTGTGTGCGACGAGGACCACGATGATGATGACGGTGACGATAAAGAGGACGAGACGAGGACAACCACCACAAAATGGGGGAAAATGCTATTGAAAATTTCCCGTATTTCCGAATTTTCACCATTTTTGCAATTTCTATTTTATCGTTCGCCATTGTAAAACGTGAAGAAAATTGGATAATTGCAATTTGCAGAATGGCCAAACGTGTCATTATGACAAATGTTTAACGACAACGACAATAATAATGCCATTGAACCAGCATTTCCATTATGATGACCATGTTGTGATTTTGTAAAGCAAATATTTAGTCAGAAAGAATATTAATAACATAAATTAATTTAAGGCGAACATTTCTAGGTACAAACTATTATAATAGCTATTTACCTCTTATAACGCCTTTGAGTACTTTGAGTATTTTGTTTGTTTATATTTTATTTAAAATGTTTAATTCAGATATTTAAGTTGGATCTGCTTAATCCGAGAAATGAACAAGGTATTAAAATATTTGTACACCAATCGATGATTCTTCTATGATTTTCTTTTACGATTTCAAGACATTTTATAGATTCAAAAACTAAAAATCTGGCTTCCACTTACCTTATAAGTCGTTGTCCTTAACTGATATTTTCGGGTTTAAAAAATATCACTTTACAGCTGATCTCTGTTCGATCTTGTGTTGTCCTTTCGCTCTTCCCCTCAATCTCGGCCTTTGCACTTTTCCTTCAACGGTTTTCTTGACTCCTTCGTCCTTAGTATAAATTCTTGTAGCTCGACGTTTGCGATTTTTTGTTTTTAATTAAATGTGGTTAATTTAAAGATTTGGCAAATATTAATTTGTTAACCGGCTCGCTTGGTGTCCATTTATCATCGTTTGTTGCGGGGCTTTTTGCTCTAAAAAATATTTCGTCGTATCTTGAAATCGTTGGAAGTCCGTTTTTCTTGTTTTTTTTTTTTAATATTTTCTTTTCTATTAGCTTGTTCTTGTATAAATATTTATTTCTTTAAGAAATTCAAGTCTTTATTTTAATATTACTTTTGTTTAACTTCTTTTCATTTCTGTGTAAATATGTGTATATAGTTTATTTGCGACAAAAAACACTTGCATATGGTATTTTGTTATATTTTGTATTTTATATTTAAGGGTTTGGTGTTAATGATTTCGATTTCGAATTCGAATTCGGAGCCTTCGATGCGCACTGCGCCCTTTCCCAAAACTCTATAAATTCAGTATAAAACCTTGTGGAATATATATATACATATATATATTTTTGTATATATATATGGCTCCTATATGTTACAGATTGATTGGCTAGACACTCACCGATTATTTATTTATTTATTTTATATATTTATTATGTGTACGTAAGTATGTTTCTAGCTAGAGCACATTTACGTTTACCCAAAAACAAATGTTTTCCGTGTGAAATCAATGAATTACTTGATCTTTTCTTGAGTTATAGTTATAGTTATGGTATTATCCTTTTGCTATAAACTGTGTGGGATTGCTTTTCCTTGACGAATTTGGTCTTTTCTCTTCGGTTGAACAACACAGGAATTAAATATTGGAAAAGTTCGATGAGAGTTGAATGCAAACTTGTTATTTTCGATTTCGTTTCGAGAGTTTGGTTAATTTTGGCTTTAACTTGATTGCTGCCAGCAGACTTTTTCCGGTTTATTTATATTTTTCAAATATATATATATATAGTTTTTTGTGAGTTAAAACGCTGCAACTGGGCTGGAATAAAAACAATAGAGAGAAGGACGAGAAGGCTTGAGATATGGAAAAAGGTAAGGAGTAATTAGGTCGATGCCACACCCATTCCACATATACATACAAATGGATGCACCGAAAGAACAGGTAGTACTTTTCTAAATATTTATATATTATAAAGAAATCATAATTGAATTAAATAACAATTTTTCAGACATAGTTTTCATAACAAAATGTATCTAGTATATGTATATTTTTTTGAAGTAAAAGGATTTAGCTAAAGTAAAAACATTTCTTACAGTGCATCAAAGGTTGATCCTTTACTTTTTACTCACTTTTCGGTCGAGCTTGCCCAAGGATCAGGCTGTTCCTCGGCAAAGCTCTGTTCTTGGAGTGAACCTGACCTCGCCAATGGAACAGAGATTAGAACCCAGGTATACTTATTTGGCTCTCGGCTCACACCGATCTCACTCACACACACTCAATTATGAGTCACACTCACTGGTACAAAAAATATGTAAAAAAGATAGTGGAAGGACGTACTGCTAGCTGACTGACTGATGGAAAGGACAGCGGTCCGTTGGCGGTATTCCCCAGGATCCTTTCCTTGCCCGGCCCTCGTTGCAGGTCTTCCTCAGCACCGATCTTGAAAATGTGGCCGAATCTGTTGACTTGGTTGATTTGTTTGTTTGGTTTTTTTTATTTTGTTTGTGTTTTTAGTAGTAGTTTTGGCTTTTTGAACTACGAAAACAAGGAAAAATCATATAGCGACGCAAATGATAAATCATATGAGTAGAATAATACGAAAACGCGCTTAAAAAAGAACCGCGTTTGCTGGATGCGCCGAAGACTGCTTGACTCGTACTGAATTTCCCTTCAACACACTGAGAGAGTGAGAAAGAGAGAGCGAGGCGCTTTTCCGCAGCAGCAGCAGCAGCAGCAGAGCCGACAGCGACTGCGACAATTTACACGGAAAATCGCAGCGGCAACAACCACAGGCGGCTCCTAGAAAAGCTTTCGGGACGAAGCTTTGCCGCCTCGCCTCTCGATTTTCCGGCTCGAACTCTCCAAAAACCAACGCTCTCTCCAATCATTTGGAAATGCATTTTCCAGAGCAGTTCGGGGGCGGCGGGGGAGCCAGTGAGTGGGGAATGTATGCCACTAGATTGGTGGTTATATCCCTTGTAATCTGTGTAATTTCAGCTGTTTGCAACTGGAGAAAAATATATATAAAAATAGAAATAGAAACGGGAATCGCGAAAAGACACTTGGAAAATTTTATTTATTTTTTTTTTTTAATACCTATATATATAAAATAGAATTTAAATTAGTATTTAGTATAGATTTAAATGCAATAAAATAGGCGCCTATGATTCCTTGCTTTTATTAGAATTTTAGACGGGTTTTTGGCCATATTTGAAATCTCTTTCGAATTAGTTAATTAATGTATTAAGTTTTCGCTTAAAAAATTGATTAAAAAATAAGTAAAAGCTATAAATAATTGAACAACATTAATTAATATTTATTCCAAACAATAATATCTTTTATAAAGACTGTTCTATATGGTTAAAAAAAACTCGGGAAATACATGGCTATATAAACATTTAAGTTACGTTTTGTTTGCTTTTATAAAATATAAAAAAAAATATATAAAATACTCTTAGTTGGGAAAAATGTATATATTTTTTTCCTTGTATTACTTACTTACTTACTTGAAAAGGAAGCAAAGCTAGGAGAGAAGAGCGCAGTGAAGCAGAGTCAGCGACAAAAGCGATTTGAAAATGTGCAAATATTGGCATTGAGCTTCGGTGCAGTCGCATTTGAAATTAATTGAAAGACTTTGTCTCAGCTGCCGGCAAACAGGATGCAGGCAGCTGCAGGCCGCAGGACCAAGGACACTGGCAGAGCCAATATTTGCACAGCAATTCATGTTCAACTGAGGACTCAATTTGCCCAAATAGAACCTCATCAAATATTAATATTCACTAATGAATTTATAATGAACTGCGGCGCAATTTCATCACGAAAACAATCAACTGTCTCGCCACACGAAATGAAAATCTGTTGAATTTTTAACGAGCCAAGTGTAGAGGGAATATTAATTAGTTTTGGTACAGCCCTTACAGTTTCTGCCAAATAATAGGAATTTTGCTAGAAGGAATCTAACCTTACCTCCTTCTCTATTCTCAATAATACTCAATAATAATAGTAGGTAGTAAAAAATGAACTTATGATTATTTATGCTTGTAAATCCCCCAATACTACACTAGCTGCATCCTCGGACAATCCTCTGCCATTATTCCACTTATACTTAAGAGCTCCCTTGAAGCCAATTGCAATTAGTGAGCTTACTTTACATTAGGGTCAACCAGGGGCCGCCAGCTTTTCAACAATTTCAATTAATTAAAATAAATAATGAAATTATGTGTGCAGCGGCAGAGAACCCACTTCCACTTCCACTACCCCTCCAGCTCCAGCTCCCACACCCACACCCACTCCCCTGATTATCTAAGCCAAATCCCGAACTGGATACACATTGCAGAGACGCATATAAATGGCCACAGCTGCGATGATATATACTCAGGATGTGGGATGTGGGATGTGCAGTCGCCCCGAAAAAGGAAAAAAAGGGAAAAACAACAGGGAAACAGGGAAAGCTCAGTAGGATTGGAAAAGCTCGCATAGGGGCGCTGTCCCAATTGGAGAACATTTTCCGGGCTTTGTAGACTTGGCCAAACCAGAGTTGGAGTTGTTGTTTTTCCTGCATTTTGGGCGGCGCTATTCGAAATTGTGTCAAACGGGGCGCCGAACACGCCCCGAAAGCACGGAGACCGGCCGGCGAGCTCCGGACTCCGGCGAACACAAGAGATGGCCATCGAGAAGCTTCTCCTCGGAGGTAAAGATAAAGAGCTGGAGATTGAGGCAGGGAACAGCGGTGGACTTTAAGGCGAAGAGTATTTATTTTTGGGGAAGAATTCAAAGAATGTTTCAGCCACCTTTATATTTTTATGATAAATCGGGGTCAAGTATTTTTGAGTCAAAACATAGTGACAGTTTATTTTAATCCTTAAACCGTACATTCCTAGACTAAGAATATATTTTGGTGGTTCTACACTCTTTAAAAATTAACCAGATATTTAATTTTAATATCAAAACCGCAGCAAAACAAAGACGTTTCTTATTTAAACCAAAGTAAACCAATAGTTTTACTGCATTAATAAATAATACTGTATTATAAATAATCAAGGGTGTACATATTTAGTTTATTCAACGGAATTGTACAACACCTTTAAAGCCCTACTGCAGGCCACAGTTTTCGCAAAGAATGAAACTATGTACTCGACCAATTTTCGGGGCCGGGGGAAAACCGCCCAGGGCGTTTCAATTATTAATAGCTGGTATTTTTCAGGGTGTACCAGGGATTCCTAATGGGCAAATGTAGGCGGCGGGAGAGCGGGAGAGCGGGAAAGCGAGGGAGTGGGACCCAGCGTGGAGCCGATGTGGCGTAGGACACTTGCAAGCCCTGTCACGTAGTCGGGCAACTCGTACGCAAAAGTTGTGCCAAGTTCTCGAGTCAACATCGGACTTGCACAGCAACACACACACCACACAGAGCTACTTAATTGAGTGCTGGTGGCAGGAGGCACATCCTGTCGAGCGTGTGTGGGGCCCCAGGACATCCACGAAATAGATGGAAATAAGCAAGACGAAAGGATTGCAGAATTAACCCAATAACAACAGCTGGCAACAAGGATTCTCAGTGAAAACGAGAGAAAAAGGTGGAAAAACTATTTAGCCTTTAACCCGGCTAAAGGCCCTCGCAGCACTCTAAGCTCACTTAAGCCGAACACAAACAAAATAAATCGATACACACATAGTTAATGCAGGATACGCCACATCCTAGGCTGATCAAGAAATCATATGACACGTAGCACACCCATTTGTCAGGCACGCACACCCGGGCGGTGTTTATTATTTACTTGACATTTTCAGGGAACTATGGAACTATATTTCAAACGGAACCTAAATATAATATAACTTAACTTGGTAAATAGTTAATATTGTCATGTACATCTTGGATATTAATTAACCGGAGAAAGGTTACCTCTGAGCCGTCTTTAAAGAAACCTGAGAACCTGAGAACCTGGGAACCCTCGAACTAAGATGTATCTGTGAGCTAAGGGAGCTCTTCCCATATATTGCCATCCCACTGACTTCAACAGGTGCTCGTTGAGCCGTGCACTTACCAATTAGCATATGCACTTCAGTTGGCATTGGCATCACCCCCGCTTCCTCTTAGCCTTTGCCCCAGCCGACCCTCGAGGTCCTGGCTGTGCGCAGTTCCTTGCCGGAGACCAAACATCCTTGCTCAAGTGGCGTTTTAACGCTTCAAATGCATAACGAGGGCGGCTCAAAGGGGTTAAGTCACTCGCCCTCACACTGGGAGGAAACATTTGTGATATTTACTTAAGACCAGCAAAGAAATAAACAAATAAAAGTGTAACTGAAAATATAATAAGAGTTAATTAAAAAGCTAAAAGGATCTGGAAAATATATACCTTTTGATTTACTTATTTATTTTTCAGTGTACTCATAAGCCAGGGCAGAATGAGAAAATAAAAGGGGTAGTGTAATTGCTTTAAGAGGCAACAAAAAAAAGGAATCACACAAGTCGCTGCACATCAGCTAATTCCACGCTCTCTCTTCCTTTCTTCTCTCTTTCCAAAAAAAAAATCCATTGAAACATAAAAAAAAATGAATAAAAGGCAGGGAGAACTTAGAGAAGGAGGGACAGAAAGAGTGATGCCAAAGAACTTTTAACAGCCATCGAGTGACTTCCGCTTCCGCCAGCCGAAAAATGCCCCCAACCGTAAGCCAAAAACCAAACCCTGCAAATGCTAATCAGCTGAATGGCAAATCAGTTAATCTATATGCCACCACAAAATCGATCGAATAAATACAGATGTATATATATGTATGTGTATATATATCTGTATAAATAACATGGCAGTTGGATATTTATGCGTTTTGACACCCAGACAGTGCCTGTGATTAGTGCAAAACTCTAAAGTTTTTTATGTTATTCTTGGCCTAAAAATCGGTATCACCTTAAAGGGGTTTTTGATCATAACTTGGCTTACACTCTACCGATTTCAGTTTTCTTTTCTTGGCTTTTATATGAGAACTTTTCTGTATTCAAACCCCGATTTTTGGTCAATTTTGACGATGTAACCCCTTAAATTTTTTTGTAAAAAATGGGAACAGTTTTGGCTTAAAAATCAAGAAAACCTCACGGGATTTTTTGTCATAACTTGGCTAAAACTCAACCGATTTTAGTCTGGTTTGGTTTTTTCTTCTTGGTTTTTAAAGGAGAACTTTTCTGCATTTAAATCTTGATTTCTAATTTTGAGCCCAATTTTTGACAATTTTGTCGAACCCCTTAAATTTTTTTTGTGAAAAAATGGGATCACTCCTGCAGGGTTTTTTGGTCATAACTTGGCTAAAACTCAACCGATTTCAGTCTGGTTTGGTTTTTTCTTCTTGGTTTTAAAAGGAGAACTTTTCTGCATTTAAATCTCTATTTCCCAATTTTTGACAATTTTGACGATGGAACCCCTTAAATTTTTTTTATGAAAAAATGGGATCACTCCTGCAGGGTTTTTTGGTCATAACTTGGCTAAAACTCAACCGATTTCAGTCAGGTTTGGTTTTTTCTTCTTGGTTTTAAAAGGAGAACTTTTCTGCATTTAAATCTCTATTTCCCAATTTTTGACATTTTTGACGATGGAACCCCTTAAATTTTTTGTGTGAAAAAATGGGATCACTCCTGCAGGGTTTTTTGGGCATAACTTGGCTAAAACTCAACCGATTTCAGTCAGGTTTGGTTTTTTCTTCTTGGTTTTAAAAGGAGAACTTTTCTGCATTTAAATCTCTATTTCCCAATTTTTGACATTTTTGACGATGGAACCCCTTAAATTTTTTGTG
>VNJV01000115.1:0-18644 GCA_008042635.1 Drosophila nikananu | reverse complement strand
CTGTTCGCTACCGACAACAAATGATCGATTTGAACCATGCATTGATCGAGAAACGACCAGAATGGGCCAGAAGACACGGCAAGGTAATTTTGCTCCATGACAATGCTCCTGCACACAAAGCAAAACCGGTTCAGGATACTATCAAAGCACTTGGCTGGGAGCTGCTACCCCACCCGCCGTATTCACCAGACTTGGCTCCTTCAGACTACCATTTGTTTTCATCGATGGGACACACATTGGCTGAGCAGCACTTTGATTCCTACGAGGAGGTCGAAAATTGGGTGTCTGATTGGTTTTCTTTAAAGGACGAACAATTTTACTGGCGTGGTATCCACAAATTGCCAGAAAGGTGGTCAAAATGTATAGAAAGCAATGGACAGTACTTTGAATAAAATGTTTTTACTTTCCCGTCACTAATTATTGTTTTCTTTACAAAAAAAAACGCTCATTTCATACCGGTACACCTAGTATATATTATTAATAAAACATACAGGTAATAAAAATACTAAAAATAAAATAATTTTTAACATTATATAATTCTAAAAGATTGAAAATAATCATTACCATGTGTTCGAATTATAGGTACTAAAATTGATAACCTTAAAGCTCCTTTACATACTCTAAATGTTAAAAATATTATTCTAAAATAAGTTTCATAATTTAATATATTTAAATAAATAAATAATATTAAAAATAATAATAAAGCAATAAATTCTAAACTTAAAAGTATAGAAAGCAAATGTTTTCGATTAGAAACAAAACAAAATAAACCTAAAATAAATAAAATTATAGATAAACTTCAATATAAAATTATAATCATTAGTTTTAATAGTTTAATAAAAACATTGGTCTTGTAAATCAAACATAAGAATATTATCGCTGATACCTGGTGCGGATGTCGTCCTCAAGTCGCTGAAAATACGTCGGCGGTAAAAATAAGTCAAGAAAAGCCTTCTTGAAGTTAGCCCAAGACTCCCCCAGCAGTTGGCTGCTCCTAAACCAGTTTTCCGCCGTATCCGTCAGCAGTCCGGGAACGGCTTGTGGCATCTTCTCTACGTTGGTCTCGTATGCGGTGGCTCGCTCCTCGAGATGTTGTATGACCGTTATCTCGGTCATCTCGGGTTTCCTAGCTAAAATATCTTTCCTGACCGGATTGGCGTCCATGCCTCTGACCGCTTCGGTCACACCTCCGGGTGTTGGAACCTGGAGCTGCGTGGGACCCGGGTTGTGAGGGCTCGGTGATCGTTGCTTCCTCTCGTTGATTGCCGCCGAAATCTCGGTTTCGCAAGCCTGGAGTCGCTCGACGATATCCAAGACATGATGCTCCCTATTGTTAAATGTGGCCAACCGGGTTGTCATTTCTTCTGTAGTATGTTCACATAGCGAATGCACACTGTACTCAGTGTTTTACATAAACACAAATATATTAATGCACTTATTGTACAAGTGCAAAGCCCGTTGCAATGGGCCACCTAAATGCTGAGTCCGCATTACTTACATGCGCGACCATTGTGTCACTACATGAACATAATACCAGCTCCCTTCCTCAGCGACCCTCTGCCGTCGCTTACTTATACATATATGCATATAAGCGTCGCAGCGCTGCAGCCTACATCGGCAGCCTACGCCGGCAGCGCTGCACCCCGATTTAGGCTAAGAAAGATATTGTATGAATATTATAAAGCAATTACCAATTAACCTTGGATAGAGCGGGACCTTCCCTGCTCTATCAAATAAAAACCCTTAATACAAATTGAAGTGTTTCTTTTAAATTATATAAACAACATAACATGGCGACCGTGACATCGAGCAAGCAACCAACAACAAGTGACTAAAATCTTTCAACTAACTAAAGTGATGATCTACGGTGAATCGTGATTTGCAAACTCCAGACCTCATAATTTAACGCATCTCCGAGCTTCAGTCTTTGGAAGTAAAAACGACAGTAAATCAAAATGGCTGATGTAAGTAAGAAAAAGAACGAGACCCCCGTTGTGGAGAAATTCTCCGCCTACAGAAGATTGTAGGCTCCACCTGGATCATCCAGCTGAAACTCACTCAGGACATCATTATCCCGGCATCACTAGCCGAGAACATCCGTATGTGCAGCAGAAGACAAATAGCCTGTGCGAGGACCAGCACCGGCGCCGCCTGAGCCCATAGGCCCAGGTCAGCAGCAGCAGAAACCAAGTGCGGGAAATCATTATCCCGGCATCACTGGCCGAGAACGTCCCTATGTGCAGTTGAAGACAAATAGCCTGTGCGAGGACCAGCACCGGCGCCGCCTGAGCCCATAGGCCCGAGTGCGGGAGGCAACCTGCCGCCTCGAGGGAACGTCAGCGTGCCAGCCCGGCGACGCCAAGCTGACGGAAGGAAGAGTTGCAGCGAAACAGCGTGCCAGCCCGGCAACAGCAGACAACGAGTGCGGGAGGCAGCCCGCCGCCTGCACCTTCGAGGGAGGATCAGGATCAGGATCAGAGGACCAGCTGAATGAAAAGATTTTTTTTGTTGCCCAGGATCAGAGGACCAGCTGAATGAAAAGATTTTTTTTTGTTGCCCTGTGTGGCACACCAATTATTTATTTTTTTTTTGCCCAGTGTGGCACGCCAATTAATTTAAAAACATTTTTGTAACATTGAGCCGAACTTTTTCTGCCCGACGAGATGTGTGGCCCGTAAAGCCTCACAAAATACTAGGTAGGATTTTTGTACATTCACCCAGGAGTGAATTAATGTTAAATTTCTCTCCGCCTGTTGGCGTAAAGTAACTGAGACTATTTGTTCATATTGACGTTAATCGTCCAAACTCCAATTATAAAATGGGAGGAAAAGAATCCAAGCCCGAGGTAAATGATAACGCCGCTAACGTTGTCAAAACTGTTATGGTTGATACCACCCCTCATCTGGAGTCTCAGTTAAACCTTTTAATGTTTATTGCAGTGATACTTTCACTAAATCTATTACTTAAAGTATATCTTATATATAAGAGTACTTTAAGGAAACGATATATGAGCCGAGTCGATGGACTCGACAAGGCTTGAAAAAAAAAAAATATAATAAATAAGTCAAGTAAATAGAAAATACAATATATATACAATAGATATATAAATACATTATTAAAATAAGTAAAATAAACAAAAAATAAATATTTTTTTTCCCTCTATCAAACACTTATGAATTTTTCCTGGAGACATTATAATGAATGATATATGAAAAAATTGTTTTAATAAACAAATCTCTAAAAAATAATGAGAAAATGTCGTTGATTAAAATATGGATTGGAAAAATGTGGCAGCCACCATAAATGAGATAAAAGAAAAATTTAACAAATCATATAAAAGTTTGTCTCAGAATAGGGCAATTCAGAAATCAAACCGTAAGCATACAGCAGTTCTAGTAGATTGCTATAATGAAGCAAGAACTCTGATTCACAATCAGAGAGGGAAATTAGATAAACAACAGTGGACATCAGTATCAAAATTTTTGATAAAACTCAGAACTAATCTTATAAATATAAAAGAAAAGTACAATTTCGATATTTCAGTACCAACAATTCGGAATTCCCCTTGAAACTAGGAGTTAGTGAAGAACCAACCAGAAGGCATTCAGCCAAGTATAAATTTAACAATGGCTCAGACCAATATTGAGTTTATAAACACAGCATCTAAGCTTATACCAGTTTTTGATGGTAAAGCGGAAAACTTGAGGAGTTTTTTGGATGCTCTCAATATAGTCGACACCGTAAAAGGTGAACATGACCAATTGGCTGTGTCACTAATCAAGACAAAACTAAAAGGAACAGCCAGAAACCTGATAAACAGTGAGACAACAATAATTGAAGTAATAAACAAGCTTCAGTCCGCTGTTAAAGGTGATTCAGTTGAGGTGTTATCAGCAAAATTGTTGAACCTACAACAAAAGAGCAAAACAGCGAACGTTTACACTTAAGAGGTGGAGCCACTAACTAAAGCTCTAGAGGGAGCCTATATTAATGATGGGCTCCCCCAAGAACTGGCAGCCAAATACAGTGTAACACACGCTGTAAAGGCAATGACTAAAAACTGCTCAATAGATAAGGTAAAACTTATCATGCAGGCAGGCACGTTCAACAACATGAACGATGCAATTTCTAAATTCGTAAACAGTTGCACTGACGCAACTGGGCATTCAAATGCCGTACTCTACTATAATAATGTAGCGAACCGCGGAGGTTATCGTAGCCGAGGTGGACAACACCGAGGTGGATATAACCAAGGCGGCTAAAACCGCGGGGGTTATAATAACTATAACCGGCGCTACAATAACAGAGGTAATTATAGAGGAGGTCAAAGGAATAACAACAACACTGGAAATGTGAGAGTAGCCCAAAACAACGCGGGAAACTCTCAAAACCCTTCAGATGTATAATACCAAATAAACTAATCTATACCATCAATCTTAGTAATAACACTTTTGTATCCTTTTATAATACGGAAACAAATAAAAAACTTGTTTTCCTAGTGGATACGGGTGCAGACATATCAATATTAAAGGAAAATTCTGACATACTTCATGCTATTCAAGAAAATAATAAAATAACTATTCAAGGCATAGGCCAAGAATTAATAAAAACCAAAGGGTTAATTTTTACTGAGATACAGACAGATAAATATATATTTCCACATGATTTTCATATAGTAGATTCACATTTTCCAATACCATGTGATGGAATAATAGGCATTGATTTCATAAAGAAATTTAATTGTCAACTAGACTTCAACCCCACCGAAGATTGGCTTATAATGAGACCAACAAATTTGAGTTTCCCAATTTATGTTCCAATGACATACAGTTCTGGTAATAATTCCATGATTCTACCAGCAAGATCTCAAGTGGTCCGAAAGATTCACATATCATCAAATGAAGATAGTGTACTAATTCCCAACCAAGAAATTCAAAATGGCATTTATGTTGCAAACACAGTTGCAACTACCAAAAATGCATTTGTCCGATTGTTGAATACGACCAATGTTGATAAAATAATAAATATTAATGATTTGAAGTATGAAACACTTTCGAACTACGAAATAGTTCAAACTAATCCCGAAATAAGAGAAAAAACAGTCTTATCCCAACTAACAAAAAACTTCCCCCCCAATTTAAAACAAAATTAACAGAGATATGCACCAAATATAGTGATATATTCGGACACGAAACCGAATCAATAACAACAAATAATTTCTATAAACAAAAGCTAAGATTGACTGATGACGAACCAGTCTATATAAAAAATTACAGAAGTCCTCATGGTCAAAAAGACGAAATTCAGGTTCAGGTAGAAAAATTACCGTCTGTGTCACCATACAACCAAAGAAATCCATTCCCGGTTCTGATAAGAAAAAATGGCGATTAGTAATCGACTATCGTCAAATTAATAAAAAACTGTTGTCGGATAATATTCTGCTATTGATGATATTTTAGATCAACTAGGTAGAGCAAAATATTTTTCATGCCTAGACTTAAATTGAACTCGAAGAAAGTTCAAGAGATGTAACGTCTTTTTCAACGAGCAATGGCTCATATCACTTCACGCGATTACCATTCGGTTTAAAAATAGCGCCGAATTCATTCCAGAGGATGATGACTATAGCATTCTCCGGATTAGAACCTTCTCAAGCTTTCCTTTACATGGATGATCTAATAGTCATAGGTTGTTCCGAAAAACATATGCTTAAAAACTTAACTGATGTTTTTGAGAAATGTAGGACACACAATCTTAAATTACATCCTGAAAAATGTTCATTTTTCATGCCGGAAGTCACATTTTTGGGATACAAATGCACAGATAAAGGAATCTTGCCAGACGACAAAAAGAAAGACGTCATCAAGAATTATCCGTTCCACATGATGTGGACAGCGCTAGAAGATTCATTGCTTTTTGCAATTTTTATAGACGTTTTATCCAAAATTTCGCCGAATATTCTCGTCACATAACAAGATTATGTAAGAAAGACGTCAAATTCGAATGGTCAACTGATTGCCAGAACGCCTTCGAACATCTTGAATCGGCACTACTGAATCCAAATTAATTCAATACCCAGATTTCAGCAAAGAATTTTGCATAATAACGGATGCAAGTAAGCAAGCATGTGGAGCAGTTTTACCTCCAACTTGGACTCCAACAACCCAAAATTGCGAAAGTAATAAAAGCACAACAGAACAAAAATTGGCAGCTATTCATTGGGCAATAACTTACTTCACACCATATATTTATGGTAGACATACGGATTCCGGAAACGAAGATGGAGCGAAAGATAAGCGTCCAAGACCTGGATCGGATACGAAGCTGAGGATTACAGTACGATGGGACAACCAATCCTCCGGAGTTCATACAGAATATGGAGAATTGGGCGACCGGATTCGGCATTCAGGACAACGAATTGGTACGAACGATGCCATTCGTGTTAGTAGACGCCGCAATTGATTGGTGGACATGCACTCCAAGCATACTAAACAATTGGGCAAAGCTGACAGAAGAGCTGGCAGAGTACTTCTGGCAACGAAAGTTCCAGGAGCAACTCAAGGAGCAAATTGCACAGCGTAGACAAGGATTGGCAGAAGCTACGAGAGCATACGCAATGGATCTGATGAACGTGATGAGGTTCGCAGGGTATACGGAGAAGGAAAAACTGGACCGGATATACTATAACTGCAGAAGCGAGATAAAGTTGTTAACATGAATAACGGGGTTTGAAACACTGCCGGTGTTCTTAAAAATAGAAGAAGTGGTCGAGATAATAGAATCAAGGAGTCTCGCACACACACAGCACAGACTCATCCCTGAGGTCTGCTTGGGATCCGGTGGTACGGGGCAGAATACAGCCACCATAACTGTAGAGTGCTGGGAAACGGCGGCGAACCAACCGGAGCAGTCATGCCAGGTTGTGCCAGACCTAGGGAACACACTGGAAGAGACCGAGGTGTTCATAAGGTCAGCCGTGGGGCAAGAGGACATGGACGAAATAGAGGAGGTCGACGTTGAGGAGGAAGAAGATGATATCACAGAGAAGGCAGACGAGGTGAATAGGAGTTCAGAGCAACTCGAAGAAGAGGGAAAGGAGAAGCGCAGAATTGAGTATGGTGAGCACAGAGATAAGGAGCGGAAGAGGACAGGAAGGAGGAAGGAGACAGAGCAAGCAGAGGAGATCGGAGATCCAGTGAAGAACAGGCGGATGTTCCGGAAGGCGATCAAAGCAACGGGAACAGTAACTGGAAACGGGAAATGGACTAGCACAACGGGTGCATTAAGGCCGTACAGCGCGGGACAGACTGGAGAAGAATCGCCAGGCGAGGGAACGAAGAGGCTGGCTCAAGAGCAGGGCAGAACTACAACCTGGAGAAGCGTGTTCGATAGGGGAAAGATAACGGTGCGGTATCACACCGTCTAATAAGCGAGGGGGGAGTGTGACGCGTACCGCGCACATTTCTTCAAATTCAAACAAAGGGCGCGCGCGGGCCCAAACGAGCCACTGGCCACACTAAACCAGAAACCCGGCCACACTAAATCGGGTAAATCGATAGCACAAGCGAGATCGCTAGACCCAACCAATCCCCATATAAAGCGGGCGGCTGGCCTCAGGGAAATCAGTCAGTGGTCGGAGTCGACCGAGGTGGGAGTCACCAGCCAGCAGCGACAAGGCAGCAAGATCAGGAGCAGGATCCATCATCGGTAAATATAGTCAGCCCGGATAGTAAGTGATTATCCCACTACCTACGTATTATGGCCGACTTCAGGGTCCAATAACAACAACCGCATTACGTCTTATTGCTGACTTCAGGGTCCAATAACAACAACATTAAGTCTTATTGCCGACTTCAGGGTCCAATAACAACAACATTACGTCTTATTGCTGACTTCAGGGTCCGACAACAACATTAATTTTCTCTGCTGACTTAAGGGTCCAACAACAATTCTCTCTGCTGACTTAAGGGTCCGATAACAACAACAATTCTCTCTGCTGACTTAAGGGTCCAACAACAATTCTCTACGCTGACTTCAGGGTCCTACAATATTTCTCTACGCTGACTTCAGGGTCCCGCACGAGCCCTCTTCCATATTCTCAGGTATAGGACGGAGACCGTTCCGGCCAGACAGGCCACGCCCACAGACGCGAGACGCCCGCCCACGGAAACCGGACATCAGACGAGGGAACCCTACGTGGACCGACCGTTCGAGCCGCCCGCTGCCACACCCTACAATACCATTTTTCTGTAGAACGAATGAATAAACCTTTTGTATAAGCCTAGTTAAGGTAAAACTCTGCGCGTTCTCACTGGGAGCCGGGTCGAGGATTCCTTTCTAGCACCACTGTCCTGAACCAAATAAATATCCTGGACGACTCTGGGCAGCCCTGACTACCCGAGGCACGACTGAACGTGACACACTGTCAAAACAAACCACTTACCTACCTGTTCTCTATGATAAATCCGAGCTCTAAACTAACTCGAATGAGACTCAAATTAGAGGAGTATAATTGTACAGTTGAGTATCTGAAGGGTAAAGATAACAACGTAGCTGATGCCCAACGTATATGAAGTCATAACAAATGACGAAGTACGTAAAGTAGTGACCTTTCGAATAACCGAATCAAAATAAAAAAAACACTACTATTGGAAAAACATGACACGTGATGTCAAGGAGTACATACGTAGATGTCAAAAATACCTGACGTCGTAAACAACGACGCATACAAAAACAAATATAGCCCTAACCGACAATCCAACTAAAGCTTTCGACAGAGTGATAGTGGACACAATCGCTACCCAAATCTGAGTCTAGCAATGAATACGCAGTCACTTTAATTTGCGACCTAATAAAATATTTAGTTGCCATTCCAATTGAAAATAAAAGTGCAAACACTCGCTAAAGCAATTTTTGAAAATTTTATTTTGAAGTACGGTCCAATGAAGACGTTCATTACCGACATGGGAACAGAATATAAAAATGCAATTATAAATGACTTGTGCAGTTATATGAAAATAGACAACATAACGTCTACTGCATATCACCACCAGACTTTGGGTACCGTTAAAAGAAGTCACAGAAAATACAACGAGTACATTCGTTCATATATCTCAGTTGACAAAACTGATTGGGACATATGGTTACAATATTTTGTGTATCGTTTTAACACTACACCCTCAGTAACCCATAATTACTGACCATATGAACTAGTATTAGGTAAGCCAAGCAACTTACCAATAGATTTCAATAGAAAAGATAGAATAGACCCGCTATATAATACAGATGACTATGCTAAAGAGGTTAAATTTCGGTTAGAAAACGCGTATAAGAGGGCCCGTATAATGTTAGAAACTAATAAAATAAGACAAAAACTAGCATATGATAATAGGGTATCAGATTTTAATATAGACGTAGGCGATAAAGTTTTATTGAAAAATGAAACAAGACATAAGCTACATAGAACCAGTTTATGTAGGACCATTTGAGGTCATTAGAATAGAAGAAAAATAATAATATAGTAATAAAAAATAAGGAACAAAAAGTTCATAAGGATAGGTTAAAAACAATATAAAAATTATGATAATATAAATACAAAAAAAGACAGTAAAGAAAGTAATTTTTTACAAAAAAAAAAAAAATAAAAAAATATTAGATATATACAAAAAAATGTTCTTTTTAAACACAAAAAAAAATAAATAAAAATATATAATAATTAGAAAATAACTCCATTAGATTACGTTATTTTTCAAGAGGAGGGAGATGTAGTATGTTCACATAGTAAATGCACACTGTACTCAGTGTTATGCATAAACACAAATATATTAATGCACTTATTGTACAAGTGCAAAATGCTGAGTCCGCATTACTTACATGCGCGACCACTGTGTCACTACGTGAACATAATACCAGCTCCCTTCCTCAGCGACCCTCTGCCGTCGCTTACTTATATATGCATATAAGCGTCGCAGCGCTGCAGCCTACGCCGGCACCCCGATTTAGGCTAAGAAAGATATTGTATGAATATTATAAATCAATTACCAATTAACCTTGGATAGAGTGGGACCTTCCCTGCTCTATCAAATAAAAACCCTTAATACAAATTGAAGTGTTTCTTTTAAATTATATAAACAACATAACACACCTGCAACACGGTGTGTTTCGTAAAAGCGACCACACCATCTCAGATTACCATAGGCCAGAAAAGGTGGCCACATTGTAAATAGTTGGAAGCTGCGGTTTAGTGGAAGTCCGGACGGGATCAGTGCCGACAATTTTATTTACCGTGTAGAGGCGCTGACCAGCCAAACTTTGGAAGGAAATTTTTCGGTCCTAAGCAGCAACGCTAGCCTTTTGTTCAAAGGGGAAGCGCGAGATTCCTACTGGAGGTGCTACAAACAAACCCAGAATCTCAGAAGGGAATCTTTGTGCATGGCGTTGCGGAAGCAATTTTGAGAGGCCCGCACTGATCTTGATAGCCGAGAAACCATTCGAGATCGAAAGCGGGATAAGAAAGGCTTCGATTCTTTTTGCAGTGCTATAGAGGACATGGGTGATGGATGCCGTTAACCGAAATGGAAATGGTTGAAATATTAAAAAGGAGTTTAAGGCCAGAAATTAGACATGAGCTCCTTAACCTTCCTATCCGCATCATAGAAAAACTAAGGGAAGTATGCCGGCGTAGAAAAAGCTTTTTAGAAGACTTACGGAAGTCCCAAGGGTATCAGAAAGTTGTCCCATACCGAAAACAAGTCTGTGAGCTGTTGGAGGAGCGATTGTCCGATAATGCGTCCGAGTTTTCCGAAGCGGAGGGCGAAGCCGAAGTTGGAGCTATGGCTTTCATCCGTTGGAATTGCCACAAAGAGGGTCATCGCTACTATGACTGTGAAGCGAAGCGCAAAAATATTTTGTTATAGTTGTGGCAAACCAAATACGTACAATCCATCTTTTTCCAAATGTCAAAAAAACTCGAAAGGAAACACACAACCGAGGCCATCGTTGTGTTCCAACTCTCGGCGAGCCCAAAATCAAATCAATAGATTGGTCCAACGCAGCTGCACAAGCCCAAACAAACGATTGTGTGGCCAAGTTTGGTAGATTTAAGTTCCAATTCCCCGAATATTCAGCCGTATCTAGAGCGTCAAAAATCTCATTCAAGGAACGCTCAGCGCATGAGAAATTACTGTGCAGCCCTAAAAACCATTAATACAATCCGATTCAAGGGCAAAGATAAACGCCCATATGCCGAGGTGCGAGTTTTAGATCGCATCGTTATGGGGATACAGGAGCAGCTGTAAGCGTAATAGGTGGTAGTTTAGCACAACAGATAATCAGCAGACGTACACCGTTTAAGCGCGGAATATTCAGTAAGTACTGCAGATGGGAGAAAGCAGGAAGTGTTGGAATAATACGAATAAATACCCCGGTCCGATATAAATCTCAGGAAAGAAACCTGGAACTTCACCTAATACCATCTCTTAGCCAAGATTTAATTGTAGGTATTGATTTTTGGTGTAAATACAATGTAGTGCCGCCAGAGATGCAAGTTTCTGAAATAGAATCTACAACACATGATCTTACTTATCTGTAGCGCGAGAGTTTATAGAAAGTTATAGGCATGTTTATACCATTTTCTGAATTCGGTTTAGGTAGAACTTCTATTCTTTCTCATTCAATTGATGTAGGAGATGCAAAGCCCGTCAAGCAGCTGCATTTTCCGGTCTCACCGGCCCTAAAAAAACTCCTGTACGCTAAAGTGGATCGCATGCTAAAGCTTGGTGTAATTGAGGAGTCAGACATCGCATGGTCTTAGTGCAAAAGCCCGGAATTGTTCGGCTTTGCCTGGACAGTAGAAAGGTCAATGATGTCACCAAAAAGGACGCTTATCCGCTCCCGCAGATAGGCGGAATTTTGCATTAACAGTACCTGAAAAGCCACATTATCAGTACAAAGTTATGCCCTTCGGACTGGCCAATGCTTCGCAAATGATGACGCGACTAATGGAAAGTCATTCCAGCAGAATTGCGGAATGAAGTCTTTGTCTATTTGGACTATTTATTGATCGTGTCGGACAGCTTCGAGTCACATTTGAATATGCTAGAGGTGGTTGAGAGACATGAAAAAGCGGCTGAACTCACGTTGAACGTAGAGAAGAGTAAATTTTGCATGCGTTCCGATATCTCGGACATATTGTCGGGGTGGGGGTCATAAAAACGGATCCCGAAAAGGTATCAGCCATGACCGATTTTCCTCTGCCAAATTCTAAGAGTCCCCGAAGATTCTTGGGCATACTCGGCTGGTATAGAAAATTTATTCAGAATTTTGCGTCAGTAGCTTCGCCTCTCCGATTTGTTGGAGCCAAGACAGAAGTTCGTGATGACAGCAGAAGGGGGGCATGCATTCGAACAGTTAAAGACAATGTTATGTTCAGCTACGGTTCTGCGCAGTCCGGATTTCGAAAAACCTTTCTTTGTGCATTGTGACGCAAGTAAGACTGGTGTCGGCGGAGTATTGGTGCAGAAAACTTCCGATGGCGACGAATATCCGATAGCGTTCGTATCTAAAAAGCTAAATAAAGCTCAACGCAATTACTCGGTGACAGAGCAGGAGTGTTTGGCGGCGATAGTTTGTATCAACAGATTCAGGGCTTATGTGGAAGGCCACGAATTCACGGTCATTACAGACCATGGTTACTGAAATGGTTGATGGCGCAGCCGGATGCATTATCCAGAGTAAATGAAGAGGTCGAGGCATTGGAAAGTAGTAGCGGTTCTCTGGTCGATTTGGACTCAGAAGTTTTCAAGTCGGCAGAGTATTATAATTTTGCAGATGTGGATGTGCGAATGTGGATAAGTTACCCGATATAAGAGTAGTCGATGGCTTGGCGTATTAAAGAACAGAGCATGCTACGGGTGATTCCCAGAACGAACAGTTCATTTGGAAGTTGTGGATTCCGAAGGATTTGATCCAGGATGTTTTAAAGAATGCCCACTATCATCCTATTGATTCGCTCGGGGGAATTCACAAAACGCTAAAGCGAGTTCAGAGGCATTGTTATTGGCCTGGGTTAATAAAAGACGTAAAACCATATGTTCTTGCTTGCGATACTTGCAAGATGACAAAAGCCCCCAATACAATTCAGAGACCTCCAATAGGAGTTTCTCCGGAGTCAGAAAGATTCTTCCAAAGATTATATATCGATTTCTTGGTCTTGGAAATATTGGAATTTTCGTGGTTTCAGACCATTATTCCAAGTTCGTTTTTTTCTAAAGGCAGTCAAAAAGCAATCAGCCGAGGTGGTTATAAAATGCCTGCAGCAGGAATTATTTCACACGTATGGGGTGCCGGAGACGATTATTTCAGGCAACGGTTCACAGTTCAAGTCTGACCTATTCCAGAAGTTCGTACGGAAGTACAGAGTCAGTCTTATTAAAACGGCGGGTTTGCTGCAAGACCATTCGGCAGTGTTCTCTAGGAAAGATTCCTTAGAATTAGTGCGCAGCAAGGCAGTCGAGGTGGTGAGGAAGCAGAACGAAAAAAACGAACGAAAGTACTATCTCCGATCCAGAGAAATTTCCTACAAAGTAGGCCAGGAAGTGTTCTATAAGAACCACAAACAAAGTAATTTCCAGTGTAAAGAAGTGTCTCTGGCCGGGGTAAACCTCAGCGGCTCCAGAGGTCCCTACAGAAATTTATTTACTTTCTGAGACGACCAGGACACGAAAGGGGTCGAGCTAAGCGTGAGGGAGAGTTAAAGAAGAGAAAGCCTATGTTCGCCTGGAGGACTTTCCTAGCGGCGTTCCCTGCGAACCCGGAGGACTTTCCGGCCGGCCCGCCTATGCCCGCCTGGAGGAATTTCCGAGCGGCGGCCCTGCGAACCCGGAGGAGTTTCCGGACGGTCCACCTAAGCGCCACACCTGGGGGACTTTCCGAACGGCGGAGACGCCCCAGGACCGGGGACCCAGTGGCGAGAGGGAAGGGGACGCAGAAGTCAACCGGAGCGGAAAAGGGCGAGATATAGGCAGACGAAGATATCAGCTTTGTAATTTTATTCATGGGCTTGAGCGTCACTTGGCGGCAGCCGAACACTCGTGATCTTTAGTTTAGAAAATATATATATATGGCCGGCGGCCCAAAGAAAAGGAACAAAGGCGTGGCGGGGAAAGAGCTGGATCGCCTTCACTTGGCGGCAGCAGAACACTCTTGGTTTTAGTTATAACAATATATATATATAAATTATTAAGATTCTGGTGGCCGCCGGGGGATCCCTCGCTGCAGTCTCCGATGGTTTGCCGGTTGGCTGATGGTGTCCCTCGTGCAGGGAAGGGGGTGATAAATCCACTTGGAGATTTACGACGATTACGTTGGGAAGGTGAGGCCGTCCTCGGCCAACCCTATTTTGGCGAGTACTTCCTTAAGTTGGGCTGTGGATTTCTTGACCCTAATGGCTCGTTGGCAGGTTAGGCCGATGCAGATGAGAGCGCAGAAAATTGCTCCTGCAATTAGCGCTATTTGACTTAGTCGGTATCCGTCGACGTCTTGTTCGAATTTCCTGATTTGCTCCAAATTCTTTTCACTCAAGCGGTGAAGGTATGGGAGGCTCAGGATCTAGTGTTTCATCGAGATATTAAGGACAGGAGAGTTAGCTACTCCCGGAGCCCTCTTCTGGACCATGTCGTGGTTTGTGAAGACGGTCTCATTGACCATGGCACTCACAATGAATGTTATCAGGTGAGTACCTTTAACGTGGATGGTTGTTCCATTATCCACACGCACGAGTGCTGGTCTATCATTGATGATAATAATTCCTTCATCGACGTAGGTGATAGGATGTAGGTCGCTCTGCTGCGTGTTGCAATGTGCCATGCCTCCAGCGTGGAGTTCTTGGGCACATGTGCTCACCGAAGATAACTGGCAAAACCTCGCCCCGGGTGATCTGGAGCAGTTCTTCACGGTACGGATTGCATTCTGCCACCATATTGTTCTCTAACCTCAATATTGTATCATGGTGAGCCACTGGGAAGACGGTAATCTTGTTACAGGCCATAACAATCTTGGGGAATTTTATAATAAAATGCAAAACGTTAAGGGATAAAATTTCCCTTATGGGGGTGTTGGTGGGCTTCTCGCCCCAAACATTCTCCAAGTCTGCATGGTCCAGGAAGACTGGACTAACTACGCTTATTTTTGCGAGTGATATTGTAAGTAAAAGGTTCTGAATTTCCATGACAATGATTCTATTGCGTGTTAATAGCATCTCGTAAAGGTGGCCTGTGTCGACTTGCTTATCTTTTGAAATCTTTAAAAGTTGATTAACGGTGTCGGTAAGTTCGTTAATTCGAACTTCTGTTTTGGTGTTAATTTCGATTTAGCTATTGTGTGCATCAATTAGTCTTACTTCGGTGAACATTATATTCTCAAAGTCTTCGGCGTCAGGTGTCCCTGCGACAACCTTCAACGCAGTTCCCAAGAAGTCTAGGCTCCTCTGTGATGGACGGTCAACGAGTCGAGCATGTCACGAAGGTGAGCGATGTCAATGATCAGGAGCTTCTTCATATGGGATTCGGGGAACATATCAAGCATACCGTTGGTTTCGTCAACCACTCGCCTATACTCGGTGAGGTTAGCAGAGTGTCTAACGCAGGCATATTCCTCCCATACTAAAACTTACGCCAAGTGGCTATGGGAAGTGAAAAATAATGAAAACTTATGCCCAGTGGGACGAATGGAAAACAAATAAAAAACTTATGCCAAGTGGCTATAAATGAAAAGAATGAAAAGAAAATCCGGGGGAGTGAGTTTGTTGCCTAGTCGTCTGTTTGACTTTACTAGGACATTATCGCCGACCTGGAAGACTCTGTTCCGCCGAGAGGAGTTTTCTCGGTTTCTTGCCACATTTTGGGCATTTTTGATTTTTTCCTGGACCTCACTTTGTGGATCGTCCGGATCAGCCCGCATGACCTCGGCCGGTTTCTTGTTAATGACTGAGTGGATGGACTTGTTATATCTGGCTGTGGCCAGCAAGATCAACTCTACCGTGTCATTTATGCCTTTATGCCTTTTATGCATTTATGTTTATTTATGCGATTTTTAGGCATCTAGCGAGCTCGACCAACGTGCTGTGGAAGCGTTCCACCTGTCCGTTGGAGACGCTATGGAGGGGCGGTGCATTCGAGATGCTGACGCCGAAATGGTTTTCCAGCATGGCCACTATTTTGTGCGATTTCAATGATAGATCCTCTATGGTTCTAGACAGGATCGGCTGCACCATGGCGAATTTCGAAAATTTGTCCACACAGGTGAGGAAGTATTTCCTATCCATTGAGAAAATATCAATGTGCAATATTTCACATATTGGTGTTTCACCGAGCTCCTGTTTCTTTAGATGGCTATCATATTTCGCCTTGGCGCAGGTTTTGCAATTGGCAGCTATCTCGCTCGCCAATTTAGTCATCTTGGGGAAGTAGTACTCGGAGAGTACCTGCTGCACATTCTCTTGGGCCGACCTGTGAGCTCTGTTGTGCTCTGCGGTGAGGATTTCTTTCCTCTCTTCAACCGCGAAAATGTCGGTGACCCTTTTTTTACAATGCCAGAACTTTGTGGCCGGAAATTGTCGGACCACCTCGTCCTGGAATTGTGCTAACGTGTGAAGATCCTAGTGGAAGGCATTCACACCATTAGGGATAATGGTGTTGGCAAGTTCCTCTAGCAAAGTCTGTTTGCCGAGAAGCTAATCGAGTGACGCTTCTTATTTCCAAATAGAATAAAAGTGCGTTTCCAAGGGGAGCTTCTAAAATTATTTTGTTTTGAAAGCAATTTACGGGTTTGTCCGTAGACTCAATTGTGTATGTGTGCGAAAGCTCACTGTGCACCAGACTTTGGCTAATAGCTCCCTTTCATTGGTAGCGTAGTTAACCTCTCTGTCACACAATGTCCTAGAGATCATTGTAATGGGGCGTCCCTCTTGGGACAGCACTGCGCCAATGCCGTAGGCCAAAGCGTCTGTCGTTAGATCAAACGCTTTTTTGTAATCAGGGTATCTAAGTATGACGTCCTCACACGCCAAAATGTTGCGAAGTTTCTCGAAGGCACGTTGCTGTGCTTCGGAAAATTCTACTTTGATACCCTTGGACCTGTGTCGGCTAACACTCCCGTTCTCGCCCTTCAGTATGTCTGAAATGGGCCTTGCTATTGATGCGAAATCTTTGATGAAGTACCGATAATAGCTGGCTAAGCCCATGAATGACCTCACCTCAAATATGTTCTTGGGTTCTGGAAATTCCTTTATGACCTTAACCTTTCTGGGTCAGTCGCCGCGCCATTGTTGGTGACGATGATCCCTAGGAAGCTCACGCTTTTCTTAAAGAAGCGTGACTTTTCCGCAGATACTCTCATGTTAGCATCGTACAGGCTCTTCAGAACCCAATCTACGTGCTTGACATGGGCATTTTCAACTTCTGAGAAGATGATGACGTCATCAACGTAAACGTAGCAGAACTCGCCGATCTGCTCTCGCAAAATATCGTCAATTGTCCTCTGGAAGATGCTTGCAGCATTTCTGAGTCCGAATGGTAATCTTCGGAACTCATACTTCCCTCCGTTTACTGAGATCGATGTTTTCTCACGGTCGCGTTCGACGAGCGTGATTTGTCCTCTCGTTCAGTTTGCGGAAGTCCAGTACCAAACGCATTTTTTTGTTGCCAGCTTCGTCGGTGCCCTTTTTGTCTACGACCCATATTGGGTTATTGTAGGGGGACTTCGACTTTTGGATTATGCCATTTTTCAGCAGCTCTTGAATTTCGCCGTTGACGAAGTCAGCTGCTTCCATGGGATATGGGTATAATTTGGCATAAATGGGCTCCTCGTCAACCGTCCGGATGGTTGCTACCACCGACGTATTGTAAGGAAGAGCCTTATTAGGATTAGCAAAAGCTTTTTTCCTATTTCCGAGCATTTTCAAAAATGCACCCTTAACTAAGGGCGGTGCGTCCGAGCAAAAATTGACATCGGGGCAAGTGTGAAAGTCAATCTGCTCTGTTTCGGAGCCCCATTTGAGGTGGCCGGAAGCTAGGCAAAGCGACGCGCCGGCCTGTTTTAATAGGTCTAGGCCAATGATCGCGTCGAAGGAGGTCAAATCTGGTAGTAAGAAAAAAGTAGCTTTAATGTTAAAAATAGACACAAAACATTTTTTTGTGATTGTAGTCACACCATGAATCGAATGGATTGCAATTGGGGACTCTACCGGGCGGACGCCTTTCAACCCCTTAAATGGCCGGATGAAATTTTTTGACGCGCCCGTGTCAACCAGCAGTTTCATGTCAATCCCCGCTACTCTTCGTCTGATGACGGGTAGCAGGGACTTTCCCCTAAAAAATTGATGGCATCCGAGTCATACTCTAGGATGGCGCCATCATCAACTTTAACCGCTGCACTGGAGGCTGCGGTGGCATAAGCCTTGTCGGAATCGTCCGAGGCCTGGGCCACATGGTTGACCCTTTGCCTTTTAGGCGGGACAGAGCGGCCAAACATGGCCAGCTTCGATTTCGGGAAAGTTGGGGTGTGAGATGGCTGCATCTTGGACAATGACGGGTCAATGTCCATGGGTTCCGGCGTGTTTCGGAGTGCACCTGTGCTCTATGCTGCCT
>VNJV01000113.1:0-11002 GCA_008042635.1 Drosophila nikananu | reverse complement strand
TTTTTGCGGCAGTTTTCTTAATTTTTTTCCAAATTCGAAATGTACATTTCACTTTTTTTCTCTGAAAATGCTAATATGGTGCATATTTAATGTTTTAAAAATAAAATAAACATATATTTTAAAGAATAAAAAAAAAATTTTTTTTAATAATTCAAATTTCTTCATTTTTGATCAATTTTCCATCTTTTATGCACTTTTTGTTCAAAGTAATCAGTCAATTTTACATCATTTAATATTTTTGAAGAATATTTAATCATTATACATTCATTTGAAGTTATTAAAAGTCCTTACAAAGTCAGGAATCGAAAAACAAGCCGCCAATACAGGAAAAAATGAATGCCCGCCATACAATTTCGTACTGCGCTTGTAGCAGAATTTGCTCGAAGTCGCGCGTTTTTTACGCTGAGTTGAAAGTATCTTTTGCTATGGAATTTCTTGGGGGCAGGTTGGGGCAGCCGATCTCTTTTGAATATGATAAAGGACATATTCAAGAACAACACCTCATTCGCCAAACCAATAATAAAGCGTAATAACATTTTTGACATTCCATCAAAGTTGAAAAATAGGTGAAAATTAGTACCTCGGTAAAACAGGTATGCCTGCACGTGCAAAAAATATAATAATTTCATTCTAGCTTGGTTTTACCGGGATTTGATGACCCTTTCGATAGAGACCAAAATCATGCCGGTTGGTTACATATTTTACCTAAAAATCGACCGCAAAGTCGGATATTTCCTTAAAAACTACCTGATTGTTTTGCAACCCAAAAAAGGTTCAACTTTGAACCCGTGTAACTTCTAAGATACTAAACCGATTTGAATAATTTTTTGGATTCAACCCTTTTGAACTATTACCTGTCGAATGCAATAACAAATTTTACGATCCGTTGCCATGAAAAATTAGATTTTTGTATAGTATCTGTATCTTTCCGGCAACTGTGCGTCGGCTTGTTAACTAAATTTATGACCAAAGGGGGGAATCAGGACTGGCTTCCTTCCTGGCCAAAACAAAAGAGCAAATAAACACAAATCTTAAGCCCACTCGAAGCTCTTGGCCCCGTGCTGGGACCTGTGCAATTATATAAGTTCAAAGCTCGAGCTCGGATAATTCTCGGCTCGATTACACAATGTCGACAGCGACAACGATGCGGATGATGACGATGCCGCAGAAAAGCAGAAATCATAAATAAATAACAATAATGCGGATGGGGCTACGGCTACTGTGTGTTGCCTCATCGGGCGCTCTTATATGCGATGATGATGACGCCCTTCAGCGATCTTGCGGCTTTTATTATGGGTTCTCCTCGTGTTTGGGCCGCGGCTTTGGGGTTCATGTGTTCGTCTGCGTCTCCGTCTTTGCTTCTTGCCACTTCATTTTCACTTGTGTTAACTGTTTGCCTAACGGTAAAGGCCGGGCTCAAATTGGCGTACAAATTCGAAGGCGTTAATCGGCCCGGCAAACGGAAATGGTGTGGAGCAGCCGATTCGAATCGGTGGATCCAGAATAGGAATAGGAATCGTATAGGCACTCTGTTCCTCCCCTTTGGTTGTCATCATCATTATCATCATTATGGGGGTCTATTATACTGATTACGATGGTTGTATTTCTGGACAGAAGCTAAATAATAATAGTTTTTTAGTGGTTTATTAACCAGCTTATTTATAAACCCATTTTAAAAATAGTAAATAATTAAATTATCAAGTTTGATCTTTTCTGAAAGCTTTAATTAGTATTTTCTTTTATTTTATATTTACTTTGCAGTCCAATCTGGTCGAAATATCCGCCATCTGCCCTGCATTGTGCGAAAGTCGGGACGCTCGGGAGTCTGCATGTTCGCCATTGACTGCATCAAGCAGAATGGCACCCACCTGGGCACCTGCATCGATCGCTTCTACTTTGGCTCTTGCTGTGCATTGAAAGTAAGCCACCGAACCCACCAAGTTTCCTCCAGATTACTCCAATTTCCGCTTAATTTCTAACCCCCAGGAGGAGGCCTCTCTCTTTGCGCCAGAGATCAATGACAACAGCATCGATCAGAACACCATCTCGCACTTTGCCCACGAATCCACCACGCTGCCCACCAGTGCCCTCTTCAAGCTCACCACCGAGAGCAGTCTTTCCACCACCCACCACCATCAGAGCCCTCAGTCATCGTCATCCACCAACGAACTGCTCAAGAACGTCACCCAATCGTACCTGAGCACCGCCAAGCCCAGTTCCAGTTCCAGTTCCACCACTCGCCGCCCACCGTTGGCCCACACCACCCACAAGAACTCGCACTTTGTGGTCCGCACCACAACCACTCTCAAGCCCAGTGGGGGGGCACCTGCTGCTCCTGCTTCTCCTTCTTCTGCTGCTGCTCCCTCGACGACCACGTTGACGCTGCCCACAGTCAAGCCGCCGCGCCGACGCACTACCACGGCCAAGCCCGTGCTGACCACGGCTCCGGTGGTGCAGGAGCAGCGCATTGAAACCACCTCGGTGCCCACCAAGTTTGTGACCTTCCAAATTGTGGAGACCACGACGCCGCCAGTGACGGAGCCAACGCGTCAGCAGCAGGAGACGACCACGACGGCGGCTCCCACCAGACGGCATACCAGGTAAAAATATTAATAAACTTTTGAAAACTCATTAAAATAAATAGATTAATTTCATATTTTCTTGAATTATTAACCAATAAATTAATTATGTTATTTCCAGACCCACGTCCAGCAGTTCAGCGGCCAGCAGGACGACCAGCAAACCCACAGCAAACCCCACAAGCCCCCCAACAACCACAACTTCAACAACCCCGGCACCCACAACGCCAACACCCACCAGAGCCGCTGTGACCACCCAACGTCCCACACCGCCACTGCGCACCACCACGCCCAAGCCCCACAAAAACCATTCCAGCCGGCGGCCGCCATCCAAGAAGCCAGTTGGATCCACAACCACCGCCGCCAGTGGCTCGCAGGCGACGAGGAAACCAATTGACAGTCTGGCGAGTAGCAGCGCCACCGTGACTTTGAGTAACAACAACACAGCTACGACTGTGCCGGCGCGGAGACCAGTGATCCACACGAGCAGCAGTAGCAGCACTTCCTCCAGCTCCACAACAAGCAGCACATCCTTCAAGGACGAGCTGAGCAACAATCGGACCACCATTAAGGTGCCGGAACGCACCACTCAGGCGCCGCGTCCCAAGCCAAAGCCCACTGGGGAAATTGTAAAAGTGCCAGCACTCCTGGCGGAACCTGCAAGTCAAGCCACAACTGCGGCAGACACCACCAGCAGCAGCAGTAGTAATCCCCCCAAGACCTCGCCCACTAGCACCACGCCTCTTCTGGTGACCAGGAAAAAGCCGAGCAGCACCACCGCCGGAACAACAACCAGTACAACCACACCTAAGCCCACCCGACGAGCCACAACCAAAGCTCCCACAACAACCACCCCCAAAACCACACCAACAACTCCTCCCACAACAACACGAACCACCAGTAAACCGAGCACAACAACTACAGTGAAGCCTCTACTCACCACAGAGGCTCCTTTGAGTGTTCCCGAAACGCCAGCCACCAAGAAACCCGGCCTGATTACCTGGACAGACGTCGAAGCGGAGCCGCCAACAAATGCCAGCATTTCCAATGACTGGCAGCCTGCACCGCCGCCCAACTGGATGCCACTGGCCACCCCGATTCCAGAGGCGAACAATAAAACAGGAGCTACTTTAGGTGAGTGTACATACCCCCAGAATAGGGATCTTGAATCAAGATTGGAAGCTAAGTTTGGGAACTCAGTGACAAATTAAAATGATGCCCATATGGAATTTATATTTATACTTAAAAAAATCGTTGTTTTGTTATTGTTAAACATCGATTATTAATCGATTATTAATCGAGAAAGTACTCACAAACATCGATGTAAGCAAACATCGATGTTTTTCCAGCTCTAATTTATAGTCCTTCGATGATAGGAAAAGATTTCTAAATCATTTCCCTTTCGGTAACAAACAAATATTAAAAATTTTATGCTAGGCAAAAAGGAAATTCTTCTGGATGAATTCAGGCCCATTTAAATCCACTTAATGGCTTATAATTTAATAGCTTTATACATAGTTCTCCCTTAAAAACTATAATCAAACTCCTATTTACAGCCCCTCCCAGTGCCACCGACAAAGTGGTCATCTCGGTGGCCACCAGTGTCAGTGAGGTGGAGACACACGGTACGGCCAAACCCCACAAGACCACGAAGCCGCCGAGAGTCACAAGTACACCAAAACCACCATCAACAACAACAACAACAACCACTACGACGACGACGACGGCAAAGCCAACCACAGTGAAAACCACCGAGGCACCATCTAGCAGCGTGGAATTGGCCTCATCTACATCATCCTCATCCTCCGTGGAGCTAAGCAGCGAGGTGGCATCGAGCAGCAGCAGTAGCAGCACCACCACCAGCAGTCCCGAAACCACATCTGCCGGTGAAACCACCGATTATAGCGGCGAAGAACCGAACACCACGACCATTGAGGCCACTGGCAGCACCACCGTGGCACCCGCCAATGCACTGGAGGGCGTCGATTACAAGGAAGGTGAGTGATCGGGCAGAGGATCAGCGGGGAAAACTCGTTTCCTGCGGGGAGAAATCTATTAATACACTCGCAGCTCTCTGCCTCTCAGTTTGGCCATAAGACAAAGCCAACTTGTGTGCGTGGCCATTAAATTCAATTTGAAGGCTAAACGCTGGCCTTGAGCCTTGGCATCGAGCCAAGAAGACCAAGAAGCGGAGACATCTTCCGAGATGCTGTCCCGGGGCCAGCTCATAAATGGTTTGCACAGGGAGAAACTGCATTTTAATTGTCCTTCAAAAGGGTTTCTTTACTGCATTAACAACAAAATATAACATTATGGTTTTCATGCCACTTTACAAGTAATTTTTCCTTGTGTAAGAACACTCCTAAGCTGCATCTTCTGCTAGACACAGTCCGCAACAATTTTTACAGCAATCATTTACAATAATGACTGCGTCGTGTATGGGAATCGCCTCGGTCATTGTGCCGCTTGGGTCACGTTGCTGCAGAGTGCAGAGTCCAGTAAAAGGAGCCAATGTGGCCAAGTGGCCCCGTTCCCCCCTTCGATCGCGAGTCCTCCGCCAGCAGCCCGTTGACCGATTTGCGGCTGGCAAAAGCAATCTTGATGCACGAATCGAAACGAGTCGCGACGGCCAACGAGTTGTGTTGGCCATAAAGTAGGCCGTTGACTGCCTGCCTTGCGGATGGCCAAAGTCAAGGACTGGGCCGTGGCCAAAGCACATTACATTTGGGCGGCTGCGGCCAAGATGACTGAGTGCCGTGGCGGAGTGATTAAAATGTTTAGGGCCCTGGCGGCCCATTACTTTAATTGTGACTCCCCCCGAGACGCAGGCCCATTTAACCAAAGCTCTCGCTTTTTTTATCCTGTCCAGTCTGCGGTCGTCGCATGTTCCCCGAGCCCCGTATCGTCGGAGGAGCCAACGCCGCCTTTGGTCGCTGGCCCTGGCAGATATCCCTGCGCCAGTGGCGCACCTCCACCTACCTGCACAAGTGTGGCGCTGCCCTGCTGAACGAAAACTGGGCAATCACGGCGGCCCATTGTGTGGACAAGTGAGTAATCGATGCCTCTTAATGATAACAAAACCCCCCTCTAACGAGTGTGTCACTTTCCGCAGCGTGCCGCCCTCCGATCTGCTGCTGCGCCTGGGCGAGTACGACCTGGCCGAGGAGGAGGAGCCCTATGGCTATCAGGAGCGCCGCGTGCAGATCGTAGCCTCGCATCCCCAGTTTGATCCGCGCACCTTTGAGTACGATCTGGCTTTGCTGAGGTGAGTTTTGTCTTCTCTATGATACTGAATGTAACACTAACTAAGTAACTTTCTTTCCAAACAGATTCTACGAGCCCGTCGTCTTCCAGCCCAACATCATACCCGTTTGCGTGCCGGACAATGACGAGAACTTCATCGGGCAGACGGCCTTTGTCACCGGCTGGGGTCGCCTCTATGAGGATGGCCCACTGCCCAGCGTGCTGCAGGAGGTGGCCGTGCCGGTGATCAACAACACCATCTGCGAGTCCATGTACCGCTCGGCGGGCTACATTGAGCACATCCCGCACATCTTCATCTGCGCCGGCTGGAAGAAGGGCGGCTATGACTCCTGCGAAGGTGAGTTCTAGATAAGTTTCCTTTAACCAGATAGTAATGAGTATCTCTCTTCCTCTTCCCAGGCGACTCTGGCGGCCCCATGGTGCTGCAAAGGGAATCGGACAAACGCTTCCACCTGGGCGGCGTCATCTCGTGGGGCATTGGGTGCGCGGAGGCCAACCAGCCGGGCGTCTACACACGCATCTCCGAGTTCCGGGACTGGATCAACCAGATACTGCAGTTCTAGGACGGATCGGGGGCAGAGAGACCTCCTTAGCGAATGCCCAGCACCACCAACCACTTCCGCGGAATCCAACTGAGACTCCAGCTCGGACTCGTGCTCCGGTTATGGAGAGATCGAGAGATCGGCCATAACCCTAGCAACGATTCCAGTGGCTCCACCTCACCTGTCACCTGTCACTGCCCACTGAACCACACAAGCTGATAGATAGCACTTCCATCGTCATAATCGTAATCTTAACCGTAACTATAGCCTAACCCTTACAACTAGTTAGTGAATGTGATTAATCCGGCACACTAAGCGAACGCGAACTAAGCGAAGCAGTCACAGCTCATGTAACGTATTAATCGATCGATTGGACCTAATTTATTCCCCATTTGCTGTACATAATTTTCTAAATTATTGCATTACATTTACACCTCTAGCTTTAGTCCTACTTTACACAATATAAATTAAAAAGGGGACTCTCCGAGCGAGGGTCCTGCGGTAGGGCATTATTATAATCGTAAGTCGCTTCTCCTCGAATCGCGATCCAGGCGGCAGAAGCTATTGTAATTTTATCTTATAACGTAATGTAATTATTTATTTATAGCAGCTCATGCACACGACAAAATTAATTCAATTAAAATGTTTAAAACAAACGAGAGTGGGATGTTTTGTGTAAGGGGGGAAATGCAAAGCAAAGAGTTGAAGTCATAACAAGGAAAATAAATATAATTGCATAGTAAATTAGGTATAGAAAATTATAAATGTCTGGTATATTTTTTATTAGGGAAATTCCATTTTTAAAAGACTTAAAACTTAAAAATAATATATTTTACAGGTTTTTAGGCTTAACATAAAGCAATTATGGAAAACAAAGCTACAAATTGTAGGAAATTTATTTTCCACCAAAATAAGTTTTACTTTACTTAAAGTAAAGTTTAATAGTGAAAAATACTTCTGTAAATGTAATTTCCATTTTACCTACGAACTTCAGCATTTTGTTAGCGAGTAAAGTAAAGTTAATTCGTTAAAATACACAGGTAAATATTTTTTTGTATAATACACGCGAATCTACCAATGATTTGTGTGCGACCTCTAAATGTGGTTTTGAAAAATGCCTTCAGATATTTACTTTACATAGTAGTTTTTCCCTGTCATTTGTGGCACCCTCTAGCTCTAGTTAAATAAACTTCAAACCACTTTACTAAGCAAGAAAATTGCATTATGTATTTTACACCCAAGCATCACAATACTTTGTGGCCGAAATTGAAATGGCCCAGATATTTACTTTACACAGTGTTACTGTAATTTTTATGATAAATTTACATTCCACACAAATTTAAAACTTCGGCCATAAGTTATAAGGAAAGTCCGTTAAACTCACACAATATTTAAGAATACAGCCAAAAAAGGTTTTATTATCTTGATACAAAAATAAAATATTTATATTAAAAAACTTAATTTCCCAGTAAGATCAACCTCGATCCCTCGTAGCAGCTCCTCCATTAATCGTGTACAAACTCCTAAATTCCTTATGCATGAGACAACTCCGAACTTGGCAAGCAATATTCAAGCATTATTTTTTTGGCAGGTGCCATTGGGAGCTCACAAACCTAAAAACTTTCTTTGCCGGCAGGCCGGTCACACGTCTGAAATAAATAGAAAAATTTCCAGCGTTTGTTTTGCTTATTCAAAATATAAAATATGCGGAACATGTAGTCAGCGATTAACACGCATAGCTGGATAAAACCAAACTCGGTTGATTTTAATGCAACAAAAATAAAATAAGGCTCTGTATGTTCGCCCCTCGTCATAAGCTTGTCACAAGGCAACAGAGCATAGAAAAAATTATAATTTTAACAATGTATATTGCAACTAATATTGAAATTAATATAATTATAAAAGGAATTTTGCCTTTCATTCCCAGGGATCGCAAATAAGAGATATGGGTAAAATAAAAGTTACTACCAGAAAAATTAATACGAAAAAATGAATTAATTAATTACAATTTTATTTATTTTGTGATTTATAATATAAATATAAATATATAAATTTTATATTGAAAAATGTTTACGATTCCTTTTAATTCCTATAATACCAGTATAATATAGAGAGAGTAGCAGAAGCTGTTTAACTCTTTGGTAGTTTCTGGCATAAGAGTTTACGAGAACAATTATATAAAATATAAATTCCAGGAATATGAATTTTTCATGAGGCTCAAATGATTGCTTATAATAAATGTTTGATCCTTGAATAAATATTTAAAAAATATAAATAATTATAAGTCACGACAAGGGAGCTTAATAAATAACACACACTTCTAAGGCAGATTTTTCATTTCGGTTTTCTGAGCAACAACAAAGATTTCAAACTTATTTTAATACTTTCCAGATATTGTCTGTCCTATTAACATCTATTTATCTATTTTTTATAATACATATTTTATCAAACCAAGCAAGCAACTTAAGTAATTCTACAAGTATACCCCAAAAAAGTTTAGATAAATTTATAATATCACCGAGTCTCTTACGAATGCCCTGCAATTACCACCGACCTGATGGCTGGTCGTGGAACTTTCGCTCTCGGTTAATGTTAATGGCTCATACACAGAGTTGCCGGTCATTTGCATATGACAGAGACGAGTGCTCCTCCAATCCCTGGGCATTGTTTATGGCGTGTGGGAGCCCCCAGAGTGCGTTGCAAGTGCATGTCGTGGCCACCGCTCAAGATCTGGATAACTGAAGATCTTCGGTGGCGTCGGGCCTATCACAATTTGTACGGATATCACGTACTTGGACGGGGGTCATGCGTCCGGATTATCAACGGCAGCGATCACGACCGGATCGCCGCGGTCCTTAGCGGCTCTCCGCTCCTCTACTTGGGTTTCCACATGAACTTTCACATGCGATTCGTGCCACTAATGGGCGTCGGATTAGGGGATTAAATTGTCGGTCGGGCGGAGATCCTCCGATGGCGATTGGCTAACCGAATCAAAGTGAACCCAAGCGAAAGTGAAAACTTGATACTTGGGCCCGGACGTCAATTAAATCTAAGTTTTGGTCAGGCCTTCATGATCCATGTGAATAAATGGCCGATTTATGACATTCGATGGCTGAATTTAGGGGGTTTGCCTTAGGTAACGGAGTGAAATTGCTTGCATAACGAATGGGTGCCAAAATTTCGATTGTTGTCAACGAGTAAGTAGTGTATCTTTTTTTTGGCAGTGTTCAAAATCAAATTCAGAGCATTCCCAGGGAAAACGAAAGCTATGAAGTAACTGTGGGGGCTTGCATTTAATTTCTAAAAAAATGTTGCACAATTAAAACCGCCTGAAGAGCCCCCTCATCAAAAGCCGCACACACACACGACCGCAACGAGTGAGGGGGCGAGGCCGCCGGAGATGTCAGCCGGAGATCAGCATGGGGTTTCCACCACAAGAGAGATGACCACTGCCAACTATGAACTACCAACTACTTGGCTACCCGAACCGAATGCACAATGACGACGACTCTTAGACTTTCCCAACCCGGACAACGGACAATGGAAATTTCTTATTTTTCTGGGCAAAAAAAAGAAAAAGATTTATAGGAACAGTCGTCGCCGCGGCGTGCCACTTGAGAAGCAAACAAAAAACGAAAGTCCAAGTGCTGCTGCTGCTGCCACAATAATATATATAAGATCTTTTTCTTTACACAATTTATAGAGGCCCATCTGGGGGGAAAACAATTGAAAAGTACTTGTGCCTGGACACTATTTTCCCTTTCTTCAAGCGGCGCGGCTGCTGGGAAACGCCACCGTTCGTTCTCAGAAGACACGTCTTCCTCTCACCTCACACCTCTCGCCGATATCGCTTAATGAAATCGCACACTGAGACCGACATGATCATTAATTTGATGGCCAGCCCCATTTGAAACGTAACCCGTAGGAAATTACTCCTCATCCGGTAATTATTGGTCTTGGGTCTGCTTCAAATCTTGATAGATTGATCGGATGCTTTTGGGATGCAACCAGCGTCTTCACACAGCCACCGGGCTTCACTTGGTGGGATCTCTGTGCTCGTTCTCAGGTGTCTAAGATAGTCTTCCCAATGTCCAAATAAGGGCGTCAAAATAGTGATGATCCGGGAGAGTATTGCGATTTTAGGTCTCGTTAAACTCCGTCCACGGGGAAACGTTTCTCTTCCGCACCTTTGAAAATAAAAAAAGACTTCTCCATTTCACCGGCAGTCAAGGTAAATCATTTACCCATGGCCCCCGGGCCAACGAGGCTTCCCTTTCGAAAAATGTGTGCCTTTTTCTGGCCTTTGCCCTTCGGACATCATCGACTGGCGAGGAAGAAAAGTGAAGGCAATTGTAGGAAATATATTTTTATGTTCGACCAAACATTTATCAGTAAAAATTATGAATTTCCCCCCTCGCATAATCTAAATGAATTTTTTAGTTTCGCTTTCTAATTAATTGCATTAGCCGCGGTGGACGCCCACACACACAAACGGTGTGTGCGATGTAAAAACGTTTTCCCTTTTTAATTTTCGCCAATTAAACGGCCACACAATCAAACCTTGATTACCAACCAAATAAATAACTAAATAAAAAGTAAGAAAAGAAAACACACACA
>VNJV01000108.1:0-23212 GCA_008042635.1 Drosophila nikananu | reverse complement strand
GTGTATTTCACTGCTTCTTTCTCCTGGCCATTCCCACATCTTCTGACCACAAGAGTCCATGACTGTGTGTGTGTGCTCCCTGTTGGCCATAACTTTCGGGCTGGCGCTGGTAATGGGGCGGATTGGCATCGGGGATTTTGTGGCAACTGTTTATTTTGTGTTTTTCTTTAGTTTTGTGTCTTGTCTGCGACTCTTCTTGGCACATTCAACTCGTCCGTCGCGTTTCATTTTGGCCATGATTGATGGCGTAGCATAATGAAGTCTACGTTCGTTTGCTGATTCGCTCGCATTTCTGTTTTGATTATGGCCCTAACTGCCTTTCTTTCCAGACCCGAACTTTGAGGTGTGGTAGGTTAGGGATTTCTTTTTGGTCTCTGTCTCTTTGTCTGTCTCTTACCCAACTCTTCTCTCTTCTTCATGTGCGAGTGTGTGTGTGTGTGCCTGGTGAAAGTCTTGGCCAGAAAGTCTTGGCTAGACAAAGCGGCTGTCAGTCACTCGCGTTGGATTGAGCATGGCCATCGTATCGCATGGCAGGCGCAACTTGTCATGCGCCGAGGTTGGGCCCGCAAATTATGATGTCGCCTTGGTAGATTTCTGGGTATGGGGATGCGGGGCAGCTGAAAGCGGACAGAGCCCGAGTGTTTTAGTGGCTGCGATTGGAAAGTTGGAGCCGCAAAATAATGCTAAGTGGAGCAGAGAGGCTGACGGACGACGGCAGACAATTGCAGTTGCAGACATAACTAGTTTTTAGAGTGCCGCTAGTTCGGTTCAGAGATTGTCCAAGTATTTTATGTACAGGCAGAAATATAAAACGCTGAAAGATATAGCGGGAAAGTGGGGGAAATGCAAAGGTTTCCATAGAATTTCTTTCATTTCATTACTTTCAGTGCAAATGCATTTAAAGCTAAAAATGGTCATAAAAACGAGTATAAAATGCTGTCAAAGAAAGCAAATGCCATCCGATTTGTGACTGATTGTTTTGTATTATTCATGGTCGTGGACACCATGTCGTGTACGTAATATGCGGATTGCGTATACGCAGTGTGGTTAATTAGACACATGCAGCAACGAGTGAAATACATGGTAATTATACAGCCAAATGCCCAGCTCTTCGGCTCTTTAATTATCCCGCCTACATTGCCCATGCATAATATGCATATATGTATTTCTCTGTTCACTCAAGTCCATGACTCAGATTTTGGTTTATGGCCTTTTGATGGGTGGCAATGGGCTGGGCGGCGGCCTAAAAGGGGTCAAGGGAGAGACGGCAGCAGGAAGGGGGAGTAAGAGCAACAGCCGGGCGGGTAATCATGACGCAGGCTGGCTAAGCGAACGCTTTGTTGCCCTCTCAGCCCGTCAGCTGCAATTGTCAATAATTAAACAATTATTTACAATTGAAATTTTCAATTGCAAAGTGCAAACGAAACGCCGAAACACAAACAAAAGCGAAAAAGATTGACTCGATGCGATATATCGGCGTTTTATTTTTTTTTTTTTTCGATAAGTGCGAGACAATTGAAATTGATTTTCCACAAGGCGTTCGTCCGCATTGGATTTCTATTTTGAGAGCATTGCACGCAGCATTTTGCCTCTCGGGGGTCTTACAGCAGAGAGGCAAGTTGAGCAAACAAAATAAAACTTTGGCCCCAACAAAAGCAAAAGCAAAAGCAAAGGCTGAAGCTGAAGCTGAGGCGTCGCAACGAGGCAAACAAACAAACTTGAGAAGGTCAGCGCCGAACGATGTCAGCGTCAGAGAGTCGGCAACGTTGTTTCAAAAGTTTACAGCCTACAATAACAATAAAAGCAATATTAATTTTTGCTTTTGTTGCTGCTGTCGTTTACGACAAAAACACACAGACACAGAGGAACGCAGTCAAAATGTCAGAGGCTCTTGCATAAAAAATTTAAATGGGGATTTGGATTACCCTACAAATTGACCCAGAAAAATATGGATTTAAGTCACCTTTTTGTTGACAATCTGGACAGGTTTTAATGGTTTTTTAGGGTTTAAATTAAATATGTATTTACAATCAACAAGTGTTTGTTATAATTTATTTTATTTGTCATCTAAAGTCTGACTTTTCTTGCATTTTTGAACTTCTTTTGCAAGTTATACTTTTTCAAACAACCTCTCATTATTTATGTGCTGCGCGTTCCTAGCAGCGTGTTCCCTTATTTTTCAATATTTTCTTCTGCCTTCAATCCTGTTTAATTTTAGTTTTTCAGAAATTTAAGCAGAATTTGACAAAGTGAATTAGCCATGTCCATGTCCACTTTTTACTGTAGCTTAGCTGCATGTTTTTATTTTTTAGATTTATCTTTGTCATTATATATTAATTCTCATATCTGAAATGAATCCAATTTTAGTGAATATTTCGAGCGTAGAATATTAATCCTGTAGCTCTTCAAAACCAAAGGCTTTGACCCCTCAAATGCCCCACCTGGGACCGCGACTTACGCGACCGAGAACGACTTGCGGCTCGATTACGCCCAGCTGACTTGATCTGAATGTGCGTGAAGGTTGCCTGGTGGGGAGCTCCTGCTCTGGAAGCCGTATCGCAAGTCGCAATCGCAATCCCAATCGCGAGCCGCGACGCTGGCATGGCGGTGTCAGGGCCACGAAAACGAAAGTGAGCTGCGGGCGACGGCGGCTATCGCGGCACATTGTTTCGGTGTCACTCATTCACTCATTCGGGGCTGCCCCCGCGCAGGCCGAGTGCCCCAATCAACGGACCCTGGCACCTCTCACCGCTCCGCGTTGCCCTGGCTGGCAGCAGTTGGCAGTTCCCGGTTCTCGCCTGTTCCTGACGCACACACCAGAATGCAGCCAAGCACGTCCGTCATTTGGAATCCTCCCAGCACCAGCACCAGTAGCTCCTCCTGCTGCGGCTCCTCTCCAACTGCTGCTGCACTTTTCGGCCAATTTGCATTTATAAACATTTGCAGAGCGAGGCCACGGATATGCGGATGCGAAGGGCAGGCTGTAGCAGACAATTTAGCATATTCATGGAACAACAACTAAAACAATTAGGCGGCAGGTGGCAGGTGGGATGGGAATGGGAATGGTATCAGCTACACGGGGCTGCAATGGTTGTTTCTCTCCATCGTCTCCTCATCTTGCCCTGGCTCTTGTTTGTTGTTATTTTCCTGTTTTCTTTTTTCGGGGGTAATTTGCACGTCACTCGAAAGTGAGCAGGAAGACTTGACTTGTCTTGACTCGACTTTACCCCACTTGGCTGGCTGGCTGGCTGTCTGGGCATTTTCGCAGTTTTGGTGGCAGAAATTGAATTTCAGGCACTCGATACCTCGCTTACCTCTCCCGTTTGGTGTCCAGTTTTTTGTAGAAACTTCATTAGTCCAAATTAAATGTTGTTCGCCGCGCCGTGAGCAGACAGCGTGGCATTGCCCGGAATAGAGGAGCAGGACCTGCAGCAGGACGACCCTGGCGACGAGCAGGGATGGCAGACATGTCAAGAGGCAATCGGTTGACTGAACCGCTGAAGAGTGGTTGCCAAGCCCGCTTGAAGGTGGAAGGGTAAGAGAGGTGTAGAGCAAGATATGTCCAGGTGACTGACACAGTTGAAGCCAGCGGGAAAAGTTTTTTTTGTCGGAATTCACCAATTGAATGGGAAGCGCCAGCAATGAAAAGTTTGTTTTCCCATCTCACGTCAGAGCTCTTTGGGAGAAATTCGAGTTGCACATTTAATCCTTTAACTGCCCCGAAAAGTGTAGTTTTTATAAATCGATATCAATGCCAGAGAGCAGTTAGCCGGCTTCTTTTTTAACCAGTTTGTGAGTCCTTTAAAGAAAAAAGTACACTTGAAATAATTTAGTTTGAGACAGTTTAAATAATGGTTTATTCGCAGGGTTTTGTTTACATGAAGAATGCATTTCATTTTTATTTTAAATTGAAAGAGTCCAAAGTTTAAAGTCTTACAATTAGATACCATTTGCATTTAGCCTTAATCCATAAAAGAGTTCCATATCCTTAGGGTTTGTGGCTTTCAGTGTTGATATTTATACAGATATATGTGTATGCATCAACTGATGTGCATTGTCGCTGCAATTTAATTTAATTTCCGTTTTGAAGCTTCGAATACTTTCAAGAAAAACGACGTTCATGCTGAGGAAATGTTTGTATATGTAAAGCTAGAAGTACATAGGTCGATTTTTTGCATGCCTCAGCGACTGTACATACATTTACTATACAGAAGTTCGACTGCATTTCCTGTTCACTGATGTGCACTGTCGCTTCAATTTGATTTAATTTCCGCTTAAAGCGAGTTCCAATGCCAGGGCGGTGAAATGCATACAGTTTGTGTGGGTTCTTTCAAGGCTTCTGCATTTCAATTTAGTTTAAATGGCATCCTGCAGGCGGCAGGACCCTCTCCATGGCCCCGCAGTGCCGTGAAACTAAGCAGAGAATCGAGCATTAACCAGGGAATTGCACGCACGCCCGCCCGGCGACCGTTGAGCGATTTCCGCTGTGGGTTACGTCATGCACTGCACTCGGACTCGTTGTCGTTGTCGGTGTGTCCTGCAGGAGGAGAAGGAGCCGGGTCTGACAGGAAAATCTTGCTGCTGGACTCTCCAATGGCGACGTGACTGAGCGATTACTCATATCCGGCAGCGCCGCAAGTTCCTGTTGCGAGTGCGCGCACAATTGCCCGAAGGAGGTCCGTGTCCAGGTCCCTGGCTCCGAGCTCGTGTGTCCGTGTCCGAGCTGAGAGCTGCTGGTAAAAGCCCTGGACAGAGACAGAGGCAGAGGCAGAGGCAGAGTCCACCCCGACAAAGGATTAAAGCAGTCAGCCGCCCGACAGTCATTATGACGTTAATGAAACCCAACACCCGACGGTGCACCTGTGCATGCTTCGCACCTGCAACGCTTCACCCTCCTTCGCCGCCGCCGCCAGCATAAGTCTCGCCCAGCTCGTTTGCATATTGCCACGGCGTGGACACTCCGGCTGGACTCCGGCTATGCCATGGCCACCCCCTGGTGCTCACAGCTCCACATGAACATGGAACCGCCCCTAACGCTTGGGATGTCTGCCTGAGTTTCGTTTTAATTTCCACAATTATGCATGCAAAAGTGCAATGTTTGTTGGTATTTCGCCTGGCATTTTCGCTTGCATTTTGTTGCGTGTGTAACACGCCCCACAACTCCCTCTCTGTCTCGGCCCGGAATAAGCCCAGTTAATACGTCAAACATGCACTATATATGGACACTTTGGTTTGTGTAAATAGCGAATATATGCATATATTTTCAATTATATGTATGGTCATGTGTGTAATGGTTGCATTCATTAGCCGCACGCTCTCCCTCTCTCTCTCTGTGTGTGGAGTGTCAACGTGTCGCCTCAACGCTCCGCTGGATTTGCTTCTGTTCCTGCTAATAACCATTTTGGTGGTCATTATGCTGTGCTGCATATCCAAAGGGATATGCTCGGTTTGGGCCATGAACGAATGCAGCCAGGGAGACCTTTGCCCAGAAAGAAGCTTCAAATGAACACGCAATGAATGTGTGGTTTTTGAGGGCCACAGAAGATATGTTTTGGGGTTTGATGAAAACAAGGAATAGTGTCCAGCATTTGTAATTGTTACTAAAATGAGCTTAAAATACGTATTTGGAAGAAACTCTTAAATAATGTCAAGTCATGCATTTAATGTATAATTGTCATAACAACTAAAATATATTAGCTTACTCAAAATGTCCAGAGATGATAGATAACTCTTGAAAGCTTATGAGAGAGGTACAAACTAAATGCACTTAATAATTAACTTGTTTAAAAATGTATTATATAAAATCATTTAAGAACAAGAGCAAAGTGTCATGCATGTTGATATATAAAACGTGTTTTTGGGATTTAAAATCTGATGAGATAGATATGGAAAACATGAGTAAGTCAATCAGTAATTGGCTTATAAAACACACATTGTCTCAGAAACTAAAACTAAAACCTGGAAATATTGTCAATCAAGAACTCGTTTCCTTTAAATCAAAGCAAATTGATTACCTTATAAATAAAATAAATGAATGCTTAAGTTATACAAGCACTTGAATGCAAATTTAGCGAGTAATCAAATAGTCGTTCAACACATGGTGCTCCGCGGTGTTCCTCTTGCTGTCCACAACAGAAGCTGCAGCAGGAAGGACGTGCACAGCTTTTGCTTAATTATTTTTCCATTAAATGCCAATTAAATTTGGATGTTATGTTTGAGACTCGCATCGAATTTCCACCAGAGAACCAGAGGAGGGAGAGCTTCTGGCATTGGCATGGCAACGTTTGATTGCAGCTTGCATCTGCATTTGTGTAATGTTTTTTGTTTTCACCATTTATTATATGTATATACGAATATAATTTGCCAGGCAGACACGGCTGGAAGGGGATCTACCGGCAGAGAGCCCCAACAACAACCCCAATTCCGAGCCCAGCATCATGGCAGACGACCCAGTTGGCAAATGCGAAATGTTCTACATCCATTTGTTTGTTTGTTTGTTTGTCTGTTTGCCTTTGCATAAGAGGCAAAGGAGGTAAAGGAGGAGGAGTGGCTCTAAGCCGGGGGGATCTGTGTGTTGCCAGGGGGGATGAGCTGCGGTTTTATTGCATTTCAAAAGTTGAAATTATGTTTGCTTTCTGCGGCAAGACGGACGCCAACTGCCTTTTGACTAAGTGGCAAAGCCAAGCTGCAACAAAAACAGCACTTGAAGCTGCCACAAAGGCAACAGCATCAAGAGGAGGAGCAACAGCACAAGTTGCACCAACAGGCAGACATCAAGGAATGGGACTTTTTGGCTGGGATTTCAGTTCGCAATGAATGTACCTAATGGATTTATCTTTTACCAGCCGGGCGTGGCAAATTAATAGACTGCTGGCACTTAACACTATGCATAAATTGGCTTTCTCTCGCTCTAAGGTGGAGTACGGCTTAAAGGCAATTCTCCCCAGGAGAGAGATGGCCTCTAGAGTTTCACGTTTCATTATCCTCTACTTATTCGCCAATCATTCGTTTAATTTCATCACTTGGCTCACAGTACACCGCCACCAGCACCGAGTTCCCCCGGGGCTTTGCTACTCGGGTCGTTTGTCAGGTTCCTTGGGCCACTTTATGGCCTCCTCCAATTGCTCCTTTTCCCTGGTCAGTGCTATAAAAAGCAAAGCCAAGGCGGAAGGAGAAGGCAGCTCGGGAAGCAGAGAAACATTTTAATGTTTAATAACCAACTTTGGTCTGCGGAATGTTCACTTAAATGTTCCGCCTGAGCCGGTGCCAGTGCCAGTGCCGGATCCTAAAAGGTCCGTTGCCAAGTGTTTTGTACAAATTGCTGACCCAAAAATGGTTGCGACACGTTTCCAGCGCTTGGCTGGCCAATGAAGCAATTGCCATCCACTGATTGAAATGGCAAAAAGTGCACGGTCCCAAAAGGGTCGTCCATCATCGTAGGCATCCCCCGGCTACCTCTACCGCCCAGCTCCCTCCACTGGTTCATAAAAGCGGAGGAGGATGAGCTGATTTGGGGGGCGGAGGCCTGCAAATCGAAACCTTTGCCATCCGATTCATTTGCATAAATTCCATGCGCACCTGCTGCGCCCAAAAGCAAGTCGGGGATGATGTGGAGGTGGAGGAGGAGGAGTAGAAGCTGCGGAAGGGGTACCTCTGCGGTCGCCATGGCAACACATTTGCCAGTCTTTTGATCCCAAACCCAAAGCCAAACTCGATAATGATGAATTTGATGCATTTCATTGGATTACATGTGTACTCGGCCGGGGCTTCGTCGTTGCCGCTGCTGGGTATTCATTTACAAAATGCTAATTGGACTGTGCTGTGCCCAGGCCTCGAGGCCCAAGGTCGTGTTCCAAAGTAATCAACCCAATGTTTTGACTCATCAATTTGCGTACAAATGCGGAGGGAGGAGGGAGTTCTGGGCGGGCATAATTTGAATTTACAATGTGGCCAAAATCTGATTTAATTTTGGTACAGCGAGTTTGCTGATTTCGGGGAATTTTCAAATAATCCGTTTATGTTCGTTGCAGAGAGAAACAAGTAAGAAATGTGTGATATTTGGCATGTTATTTTTCTCTTATGTGGTAAAAGCATATAGAAGACTATATGCAAAGTTTCATTCAGATAGATTCAAAACTGAGGGACTAGTTTGCGTAGAAACGGACGGACAGACGGACATGGCTAGATCGACTCGGCTGTTGATGCTGATCAAGAATATATGTATATACTTTATAGGGTTGGAAATGTCTCCTTCACTGCGTTGCAAACTTCTAACTAAAATTATAATACCCTGCAGGGGTATAAAAAGTATAAAATTTATGGTACAAAGTCATATACAAATATAACATATTTAATGTGTACGTTTAGAGGGAGTATCGTTGGTAATGCCTATAAAACAAACTCTGAAAATTCCGGAAACTCAAGGCATTAAAATTTATTAGCTAAAATAATAGACCTTTATGTGAGGCAACATTTCGTAGATTAGTCGAGCCGTGTTTTCTAATTGAAGGGTATGAAAACGTTAATGCCAAATGGCGCCTGAAGCGCTTATCTAATTTTTAACGAATGCGACTCACGTTTCCCCATGCAAATTAATAGCGAGCGAGCTCTCACACCCCGCCGAGTGTGCGGTTCCCCATGCGACGTGCGATGTGTGTGCTCTCAGAGTTGGGAGAAGTGGACCCGGGGTTCGGGGTTTGGCATTCCCCGAGTGCGCTGATTAAATTTTCGATTTCATATTTGACAGCCAGTGCGGTCTCCATGTCGTCGTTTGTGTTGGTTTGCGGGCTTCGTCGGGTGACTGCGGCGCCTAATTTGATTGTTGCAAAGCATTTCCACTAATTATGCCAATTTGTTGCCTTTTGCTAATTGCAGGTGCCCAATATGCCGCTCAAGTTGCCGACCGAGGCGTCAATGCCAACACCTTGCCTGCACCAGCGGCGATTTCTCGAATCTCAGCATTTGCAACCACAGCAGCAGCAGCACCAGCAGCAATCCCAACATCTGAAGCAGCAACAGCCGCAACAGCAACAGCAGGCTGTCAAAGATGTATCGGTATCCGTATCCGCATCCGCATCTGGGCCAGCAGCAGCAACTGTCAGCGATGTGTTCTCCACACTGATGACATCGACAGCGAGAACGACGACGACGACGACAACAGCCTCCTCGGCATCCTCGACAGCAGCAGCAGCAACATCCACAGCCCCGGCGGCAATAGCCACTGCACTTGAATTGGCCAACAAAGGTGAGTGGGGGAAAATATATCAAATGAACTGTATAAATACTCAAAAAATCCTGCTTATAATCTGGGATTAAACATGCTTAAGGCCAGGGTTGTCAGGATATTTGAACTAAAGTCAGGCTGACAGCTGGATATCCCCGAAAATACTCCCTGCTTCTAATTAGATTGAGTATTGATAAAATAAAAATATTCAAAATTACCATACGTAACCATTTCCATTATACAGGCATTATTTGTTTGCGTATTTTTAAGGGTTGTCAAGCCAATTAGAATCACTTTTTGAAAATCTGATCAAGAACTTTTTAATGAGACCAAAAAGGCATCGTATTGCACGCCACTAAAGAAAAGCCTTTTAAATCGTCAGTTCATTTGAGAGCTGCAGCGGTGACAGACGGCTTATTTTTTTTGCCTTATTTATTGGCGCCATGGCAACCCTGGCTGTCAAAAGCGCCGAGCATTTGCAGCGCAGGAAAGCATGCTATAGAAAAATGTGATGCCTGCATTTTTGCGCAACTGCAAAAGTAAAAAAAAAAGTAAAAACGAAACGAAAACCCCAATAAAAACGACGACAGCGACGACGAACAAGGCGAAGACGACGACGACGACGACTACGACGGATGCACAGGGTGAGCAGAGCTGAGCGGCGGAAGGAGAAGGATATGGCCGGAGGTGAGGTCAGGCCGAAAGGAAAACTAGTGTAGATACGTGCGAAAAGTGCAGGCTGGGCCAAGGAAAATCCTAAGCAAAGCCAGGCCAAAATGGAGCACAGCAGGAAGTGCACACAATTGCTATACACACACAAACACACTTGTGCTTGCTTACAGTTGGGGCTAAGATGATGGCTTTAAAGGTTTGTTAACACAGACTTAAAGATTTCTGAAAGAACAAGGGAAATATCTTTACAAATTTTAATAATTAAGCTTATTAGCAAGCTAATTTTTAAAGTTTAGCCGGTAAAAGTGAATGAATTAAACCATTTCGAAACAAAGAGCACTTATGTCTCTAATGCTTGTTTGCGAATTCCTGCTGAAAGGTCCACTAAGACTTAATAAACTTATCTAATAATTATTTTAGATTTTAGCTAAATTTCCCATAGTTCCAATTTTGTGAACTCACCTGTTAATGGCACACACATGTTTCGGGCGTGTGTGGATGCTGTGGAAAAGGTGCTCGATGTTGACTTTGGCTGCTGCTGCTTCTGCTGCCAAGTGAAAAACGATGCCTAGACAATGATAAAGTGAAACTGCACACAAAAACCCATAGCTACACAGAGCAGCAGAGTGAGAAATACAGATAGATGCGCAGGATACAGAGGAGGAGGAAGTCAGGGGGGAAGGAAAAGGATAAAAACGCAAGGCGAACACAGGCAAACAAACGCAAACACAGATACAAATACACTCGCCGAAAGCGCTGGGTTCAACAAGCTTACAAAGGGGGAGGGTTAGGGGTTCTGGGAAGGAAGTGCATTTCGTTTGCTTCCCAACTTCCCCCCACATTTGCCTTGCTTACTGTCCCTCCCTTCAACTCATCCATTCTCCAGGTTGTTTTGATTTTGTCCTTTGTGTAACGCCATTCAAAGGAACTTGACGCGTTCCGACAAAACAACGCGTTTGTCAAAGACTTCCATCTGCGTCCCCAAACGACCACCCATCGGGTTTCCCTAGTTTTCCTAGTGTTCCCTCTCGCTTTTCCCCGCTGCAAGCGCTTTAAATCGAGCGAAGCAACATGATAAATAAATGTTATGTTTATTAAAGACCCCCAGCTGCTGTCATTTACACTTGAGAACGCTCCAAGCAATTTGAACAGCTTTGCCTCTAAGCTCTCGGGTACGCCTCGGAATGGTGCTTGGTGAAGGTGACTCGACAAGCACGGAAAACTGCAAAAGTTCTTCGTTGATTCCTGTGTGGCAGGAAGCCAATTAGCCAGATACATCAAAAGTTTTAGTTTAGTTTTAATGATTTTCTCGCTTTTTGCTAGGTTTATGGAGTACTAGAACAATCAAGGTGTATGTTTTCTATACAAGAGCTTAGCTTGTATTGAATTTTTGGTAAATGCATTCGATTTTGTTGTTTTTTTGCTGTGGAATGCATTGGTTTTTAAGTTTGGCCTCCATAAATAACGAAAACTTTGCATTACTGACTTTGTGTACTGGTATTTTCACAAATGTTTAAACTATAACATACAAAAAAACATGTTTAAAGTCATCCCTCACTCCTGACATTCTAAAAAGCTTTGAGTTTAAGTTTACTAACTAGTAACTTTTTAAAGGCTACTTCTGAGGCTTATAAATAATTCGCAGGACCATTTGCATTGGATTCCCAGTAGGTTTGCAATCAACCGGGAAACAGCACTTGCAGATACTTTCCCTTCCATTGACACAGCACCGCAGCAATTCAGCATCACGAACTGCGCTGTTATCTGGCAACAGCCGCAGGCGGGTTGAGTTTCTGAAAGGGTTTTTCTTCCAGCAATTCAAAGCAATTTGATTTCCATTTGAGATATTTGCAGGGGAGACAAAAAAAAAAGGGAAAACAGCACTGCAAAACTGTTGCCGATTTGGGGGAAAAAGGGATTCGCAGCTGCTCCCACATTCATTCATTCATTCATTCATTCATTCATTCTTTTGCTGGCTGGCGGGAGGGAAGATAGCTCCCGCTTAGCTCGGCTCAACATTTGGCAAACATTGTTAAAAACTTTAAAATGAAAAGGTTAATTGAAACAAAAGGGACTTGATGGCAAAAGTTTGCTTGAGCGGCGCGTCCACTGCCGTCCGCCACCACACCTTGTGTGTGTTTATGCAGGCCAGACTGGAGCAGTCCGCCCACCAACCATCCACTTGCAGTCCTCCGGGATGGGGAGAGTCCAATCAGCGTCGCATTAAAACCGCCCGCACAAAGCAAAAGTTTTGCGCGATTTAGAAATTTTCGCGAACCATCGAAATTCGGGGTGTGAGTGGCGCCCTTGGCTGTCCAGGATGCGGTCTGTGTGGATGGGGCGAGTATTTACTGGGAATCGCTGCGAGTCCTTGCCCGCCTAGCTAAATGAATTTAAATTTCTCCGCGGTTGGCCTGCATCGCCGCCTGCTGCCTTTTTGTATTTCGGGGGAGGTAAACCTTTTTAATTATAAGTCTGCCATTATATGCTTACGCTTACAAAGCAGTCCAACATTTCTTTTTTGTGGAGTGGCGGAACCTTTGCCGCACGTCAGACTGTCGGTCTGTCAGTATGTCTGTCTGTCTTTGTGCTCTGATTTAATTCGGGTCGCCTGTGGCCTCCTTTTTTTGTATCCCTTTTCCGCCTCGGCGTTCAAACTTTACCCGACCTTTGTGGGTGGCTTTTGCTCTCTGTCTCTCTGTGGGGTTCGGACACGTTGCGGGCACTTTAAGGACGCGACGCGCTTTGCATAACTGAGCGAGGGAGGAAACGAATGTGTATCTTGACCTTTCACTGACTTTGCCTTTTCAATTTGTTGCTCCATTTGCAGACGCTGATTGCCACAAATATGGCAATAACAAATTACCTGCCTCGGTCCGGATCTCGACCACGCCCACGTCCACAGCGACGTCCTCGCTCCCGCTTCCGGCCTCGAGTGCGGTGCCAACTAGTCAAGCATTAGCATTGGGCGGAGGAGCTCCAGCTGGCGGAGCTGTTGTACCCCAGCGTTCAGCGGCGGGCCATGTGATAAAGCCGCCTCCAGCGAGTCCTGCCTGCGCGGGAGGAGCCACCGCCAACCCCCAGCCACAGCAGCCCAACTTCAAGGACGATCCCGCTGGCTATCTGCAGCAGCAAACAGCACTGCTGCACAATTCCCTGGGAGGAGTGGGTCTGGATATTAGCAAGACAGTGCCGGCAACAGCCACGGCGCGAGCCCTGCCCCAGGAACCCATCGTGCACAGCTCCCAGCAACAGCAGCAGCAGCAGCAGCAGCAAAATCTTCAACAGCAGCAACTCCAGCAGCTGCATCGGCAGAGGATGCGACGACTGTCGCTCTTCGGCAAATGGGAAGCAGAGCCAGTGCCCGTGAGCAGTCCACAAAGTGCTCCCATGGCCGGAGCCCGATCGCTGCAGGTTGACACCACCTTTGCGCGTCCACAGAAACCGCAGATAACCAGCGTAACTGTGGTGCCAGCGCCCCAGGAGTCGCCCGTATCCAGCAGTGCCGCCGAGACGCCGCCGCTTGAGAAGCGGCCCGAGCAGGTGGGCGCCATCTCCACCAGCCACGAGAGCCCACGGCAGAGCCTCTCCTCTCCCACGGACTCACTGGATTCGGCCAAGAGCACACCCTCCGCCTCGCCCAAGCCCCAGATGCAGGTCCAGATCCAGCCGCAGGTGCTGCAGATGCGCACACAGCCCCAGGCCAGTCTTCCGACGCCAGCGCCCGTCACCCTGCCCGCCCATCTCCGCGTGATGCGCCAGCAACAACAGCAGCAGCAGCAGCAGACCCATATTATTTCTGGCCAGCGGCTGCCTGTGGCCAGCAGCAGCGCAGCCATGGCCACCCTGACCAGAAGCATTGTGACCTCCACGGCGGGCACGGGCACGTTGACGGCGCGCCCGGTGACCACAACCTTGAGCAGCTCCAATTCTGCAGTGGCACAGCTTCAATCAATGGCCGGGGCCATGGGTGCCCCTGGGGGCGGTGGTCAACTGATCATGACGTCCTCGGGACAGCTCCTGGTCATTCCCACGACCAGTAACAAGGCACAGGCGCAGCAGCATCATCGTCCGGGTCAGCCGGGGCAAGGTGGAGTCATCATCCAACAGCAGCAGCAGACGGCAGAGCTCCATCCGCAGCCAGGCGGTGGCTACATCGTTAGCCAGCCGTCTCCAGTGGCGGCGGCCAGTTCCAGCAGCAGCAGTAGCAGCAGCAGCAGCACAGTCATCCTGAACTCTGGCGGAGCCAAGCTGCTCCACCATCAGATCATCACCTCGCAGGCGGGACAGATTAACCAAGCGGCAGGAGGAGCATCGAACCAGCCGCAGACCGCAGTCCTGCTCAACACACTGCCCAACGGCGGCTACATTGTGCAGCAGCAGCAGCAGCAACAACATCAGGCCCAGACCCAACAGCAGGCGGAGCAGCTGCTGGCCATGCCGCAGCCGCCTCCAGCGCAAACCCTGATCATCAGCTCGCCGGACACCAAGAGAAGGGCGCGCAAGCGCAAGAGCTCCATCTGTAGCACACCGCCGCCGAGCTCACCCGCCAAGACGCTATCTCCCCAGATCTCGCCCAGCATCCCCAGCCAGGCACCCGCTCTGCTCCACCAACAGGCGGCGGCAGCAGCAGCAGCAGCAGCGGCGGCGGCGGCGGCAGCTGCTCCCCAATTCCCGCAACAGTTCCAACTCAGCCCCGGCATTCAGGGCATCGTGGTGAACAAGCCGAATCCAACAGCGGCCCCGCAGACCCAGCAGCTGCTCCTTCAGAACGGCCAGATCCTGCAGCAGGTGAATCTTATTGGGCAGCAGCTTCTGATGCCGGCTGGCTTGGTGATGGCACCGGATGCCACGCTTCTGCAAATCCAGAACATGCCGACGACGAGTCTACTGACGCCCCAGGGACCCGTAATGCTGCGTACTCCATCGCCGCAAAACAAGCCCTCCTTCATCTCGCCCAGCGCCGGGGGCCAGCAGTATATAGTGGGTGCCAATGGCCAGCTGAGCCCCATTGGCCAGATCTACTCCACGCCCATGGGTCTGGTGATGCCGACCGGTCAGCAGAGCGGTGCTTCCTTCGTGCAGGCTAGTCCCACGACCACCACCATTCAGATCCAGCACCAGCAGCCAGCTCCACAGTCCCACACGCAGATCAGCCTACAGCCTGCAGCCGCCCAGACCACCACCTATGTGACCGAGTCCACGATGATGAGTCGCCAGGGAACGGCAGCCGCGAGTCCGCCGGATACCACTACCTGTAGTCCGCGGAGTCCGGAACGACCGCCTAGCCATCGAAGCAGCGGCAGCGATATGGTGAGTGTCTGAAAGCTACTTTGTTTTGTGAAAATCTAACCATTTTCGTCTTGGCAGGTGCAATGCGTGTCCAGCTCAGAGCCGGATGCGGCTGTGTCGCCGCAAAGTGCCGAGAGCCGGCAGTCGCCCTCGTCCACGGACTGTGAGAGGAGTAAGTTGAATGAGTTTGATATAACTTGACTTGAAACCTTTGGGATCTGTAATCTAAATCTATAATTCCGCCCCCCATTAGGCATCTGCAGCAACAATCTATTCACCCAGCCCAGCGGGATATACAAGCACTCGGAGCCCAAGATACGGCGCATACACATCACTTCGCAGGGAGCGACGGAGAACGGCATTAGTCTGATGCAGGGTCAAGGTATGCGACACATCAACTCCACATCATCCGCATCCGCATCCATGTCCATAACGTCGTCGTCGTCGTCATCATCGTCCACGTCGGCAACCCCACTAACAACCACTGCTGTGGCGGGCCACCGCCAGTTTGTGCACCGCCAGCTGGCGAACAGCAACCCCAGCAACACCCTCATCCACAGCCACAAAGTAGTTAACATTGACTACCAGGGTAAGGCCCCATCGGTGACCAGCACTAACTGCATCCGCCACACTCTAACCCACCGCCACCACACTACCTTCCATTTGGCCACTGCATGAACACCGCCTGCACCTGCACCTGCACCTCTTTTTAGTTTGTAACCTTTGTCCTCCGCTGGTGCCTGGGATCACCTCTGTAACTGAGTAACAAAAGCCTTAGCCCCAAAGTCTGTATGTGAGTGTGTGTGCCTTTCGTAGAGTCGCCCACAACAACTGCACCTGCAGCCACTGCGATCCCAGATGTAGCGCCTGCCGTTGCCGAGGCGGTCAGGACGCCGACGAAGCGCTCGCGTCGACCGCAGCGAGGAGCTGCCCGTGCCACGGTCTCGACGGGGGCAGCTGGCACCTTCCTAATGCCACCGCGCTCCTTCGCCATTGGGGAACTGATCTGGGGTCCAGCCCGTGGCCATCCCGCCTGGCCCGGGAAGATCGTCAAGATGCCCGACGGAGTGTGCACGCCGTCGCAACAGTTCGATCATGTGTGGGTCCAATGGTTCGGCGGCGGCGGCCGCTCCACCTCCGAACTGATACCGGTCAACTCGTTGCAGAGTCTCTCCGAGGGTCTCGAGGCGCACCACAAAGCCCAAAAGGATACGAGAAAGTGAGCATCGATCGCAGGCTGGGTGGGGGTGGGATCAAAGAAGCAGAACAGGGGGATCTTTTAGAGCTTCCAGGGACAGCCAGGGGATTACAGGGAGGTTTCGCCTTTAGGTGGAACCCCAGAACACCAGCAAAGTAGCTCCACATGTTTCTTATTTTAATATTAAAGATGCCACAGAAATAGCTGGGTGGTTTTAAAAAAATATGTATAAAGAAGCCGAAAATAGGGGAGTGAAATATTTTCTATCTGAACTCTTCATTTACCCTAACTATATAAACTAGGAATGTATAGTGAGATAAAAAGTTCATTATGATATATCCACAAGTTGCGTTCGTGTGTCAAATAATCAATACAGTAAAAATATATTGTTGTTTTCTCTCATTTTTAATGTAATCTAATCCCGAAACTACCTTTGAATTGTTTATGATGGTTTTTATTGATAGTTTTCTTGGGTATCTTGACAGTATTTCCATTTATATTAAAATCAAAGCTATTTCTGTGGCACCCCTGAGTGTATATCGATGAATTCCTGTCGTAATTTTATTTAAATATAGTTTTTTTTATTAAATTGTTTTGCAAAAATCAATTTTTGATATTGTCGTAGTTATTTTTTGAAGCTGTTTATAGAGTTGTAGTTGATTTTGGCAATATTTAGCTTTGCAATTTAGGTAACTTTGTAGTTTATTTGTCTTTGTTGTTAAGTCTTTGAAAAAGTAGCTAGAGTTCTGATTGTTTTACATTTTTGATATTTCTAAATTAAATTGGCATTCAAATGCACTTTTAGTTACTTTACTCATTATTTACACATTCACTCTTCTAATTTTGCTAATTAATATTCTTGTTTCTTTATTTTTAATGCGCTGAACCAAAACCTGAAATTAAACCCTGCCCACTGCCAACACCCCAACGTGTGTAACTCCATGTGTGTGTATGCAATATCATCATCATCATCATCATGACCAACCAACTACCCCAACGAATACCCGAAAACCCAACCAACCAACCTCTGAAACCAAAAACTCAACCACATACAACACACACCTCACCAAAGGAGCCGCAAACTGAACTCGCAACTCGAGCGGGCCATACAAGAAGCAATGACTGAGTTGGATAACATTTCAGCCTCCTCGACACCCGCTGCACCCGCAGCCGCAGCCGCAGCCACATCCTCATCAGCAGCCGCTGCTGGGGCCGCTGCTTCGGCCGTAATTGGCGGCCAACAACAATATCATCTTCAGCAGCAGCAGCAGCAGCAGTCGCCCTCTTCAACGAACAACAAAATAAATGGACTGGCGCGGAGCAAGCGCCAGGCCAACAACACAAGTGGTGGTGGCTCCAGCATGATGCTGACCGCCAGTACGGCGGCCACACTGAGTGGCCTCTTCACCCAGCAGCAGCAGCAGCAGCGAGCCAAGCCCATACGCATTGCCCCGGCTCCACCCGCAACGGGATCGGGAGTTGGACCGATAGCTGGAGCGGCGGTGGGAGTGGGAGCCGCTGCGACGGCCACTGCGGCTGGCCGAACTGAGATCCTCAAGCTGGCCAAATGACCAGCACTGTCGGCGTTGTCGTCGACAGTCAGCACCGCCAACTACACGCTCGTCATCGGGCACAAGTAGTCGCATGGGGGCTATCCCCAAAGCTATCCATATATACGATACCAGAGTATAGAGTTTAGTGTTATACATACATATAGATGTCATCCTCAGCCGCCGGAGTTTGTTTCGTATGTTTATCGTATCTTTACCAGGTTCACAGCCAGACTCCCCCCGCTTAGTTGCGTCGCGCCGGGCGGCGCTTTGAAATAGACAATAAAACAGCAAGAGATGTTAATGGAAATCGAGTTACAAAAGATGAGAGGGTTCTAAACATAATAATAAGTTCTTGGCTTCTTAGACAACTTGACATTGTTTTGTATATAGTGAACACCACGAGCTACAGATGTTAGTACTTAAGTATTTATTTATTGCATGCATATGGATCCTAGGTTTCAATAGGTTTTTTTTTTTTGTTGTTTCGTTGCAATTCGTAGACCCGACCTTTATTTTTATATATTTATATATATTTAGGTAGCATTAGCTGGTATTTATAGCCACTAAGTTGAGCACACCGCGTAATGATCAAGAAAGCAAATTAAACGCAAATCAAAAACGAAAATCAGCCAGCACTGATTTTTCCATTTATTGTTTATGCCCGAAAGTGTTGTTTAGAACTCGAAGCGATCAAATTATTTATAAACAAGCCGAGCATTCGATGTACGGGAAGGGAGAAGTAAGAGAAATTATATTTATAAATTGTTATTATTTATTTAGTTGAAACTATTGTAAAATTATAATTGTAAAACGGAAAAGCATGAAACGAAATCACTCTTAGCGACAAACCACACACAAAACAAATAAAGAGTAAAAACAAAAGAGAACTAAATGGTAAATTTTGTGGCGTTTTATTGTTAGGTAACAAATATCTGTGAATATACTTTAACTATTCACTTAATAATTCATTTCGGTAATGTATTTAAAAACTAAATAGCATTCATTTCAGTTCGTATCCACTCGAGGTAGAAGAACACCTTTGTGTACAAACTGGGAATGCCCGGAGTATCACAGGCTATGCCCACTGAAGTTATACCGAGGACTTGGTAGGCGCATCCTTTACCGATATGGCGAATGAGCAGGGGCCCTCCCGAGTCGCCGTTGCAGGTGTCCCTGTGCAGCGGAGATCCTACGCACAACTGGGTCAGTTCATCGAATCCTTTGGGCAGATCCTCGTTCGCTTCCGTTGTCTGCGCACATTTCACTCCATAGTTCTGGAGGTCCACTCTCCTCAGTTCCTGGGACTGCTGCCCGCGGGTGGCGTGCTTTAGGCCCCAGCCAATGGCAATAAAGTAACGAAGCTGCTGGCCACTAGTGTAGGGCAGGCAGGCGGGGATCTTGTACTGATTGAATACTACCTCCCGACTCAAATGGACGAGTCCTATGTCGTTGTAGAGTGCGGGATAATTGAAGCCGGGATGCTCCTTCGTTTTTAGAACATCGAAATCCTCCGGCTGGGCATCGTCTTTGTCGCTGCCGAACACTAGTTCCCCCAACCGCACCACATTCACCGAACCACTGAGAATATTTTTATTTGTAATTATAATTTTATTATAGTAAGTAAATCATTCAACACTTACGTGTCCGTGTAGAAACAGTGGGCAGCCGTCAAAACCACTCGCTTGCTGATCAATGTCCCACCGCAGAACCATGAGGTTTGATTCCGGACTTTGTCGCGGTAACCCAGACGGGCTGCCGCAGGGTACTTCTTCGGGTGGGCTGCAGTGCCCCCAATAATCTCATGTTTTGGGAATTTTTCAAAGAAAACAAACAAAAAATCTCAAAACAATTTTTAAGGCAGAACGCTTACCTTCTTCGCCAAATATTCCTGAGATGCAATAGCTCCAAAGGAGCAGCACGGTGAGAACCCACTTGCTCATCTTGAATTTTTTGAACTGCGTCGAGCGGTGATGCCGATGAGACTAAAATCGGTTTATTGAATTTATTCAATTTGTTTGCCGCTTTAATACCGGTTTCTATATCTGCTCGAGCCTCAGCTCAAGCGTCTTCAGACGGGTAACCACACGGGAATCACTGATAACAGGGAAATCACCTTCCCAACTATACATATATATTGATTGATTTTTTTACTGTATTATATTTTATGATGGTGTTTTTTGTAAACCTGCTGGTTTGATGTAGTTTATTTTTATACTCAATGACCAAAGGGTGCAAGCGTAGTATGTGGAATAGGAGCCGACTCATAAGGCGACTCAATTAGTCTTGTATGCAAGTCTGTGCGTTTCTGGGAAAAACAGTTTTAGAGCTATGCAATTTTTCATAAAGTCCGGTGACTATTGCCTATCTGGTAAGCTCAAAATCTCAAAAAAAAACTTGCCTAAGCTCAAAGTCCTAATCAGTCTTTACTCAACTACTGGTGATCTCAGTTTTTCTGGAAATCGTTCGAACATGGTTCACTTGCTATTCCGTCAGAGATACTCAATGTGCTGGTAGAGAGTGCCTATTATAAGGCAATAAACCATTTTCACCTTTGGAAGTACCTTAAGTGCCCGGTTAAACAATGGCTGTACCATTTTAAATAAAATGAAAGATAAGAACTGAACCAATATAGCATATAAAGGTCGTACAAAAATTTATGCATCGTTTATTATATTTCTATTATCTTCTTTCTTTAAATCTGCTATGAAAACCAACACTATCTATAACTATAAAACTCTCTTTACAAACAGCGAAAGTAGCTAATTTGGCCATTTCTCTTATCAAAACTGAAAAATACAATAACACTTCTTTTTAATTTTTAAATTGTAACAGCCCAGCAGCTAGAGCGCCCTCTGGAGAAATATTTTAAAACCCTTGGTCTGCTCTGGTACTGTTAAACAGGACCTCTGGTGGTTGGTAATGAATCTAGCCGAAAAGTCCGGCAGCTCTGTTAGCGGACGACCGAAAAGTCTGGCAACGCTGATCGTCACCTAGATACAAAATATAAAATAAAAATATTGCAATATCGATATTTGGGCAAACAAAATATCGCGATATAAATATATAATTTTCAGAAAAAATATCGATGTATTGATATTTTGATATATTATCTACAACCCTATTGCTCAGCGACAGACATTTTGCCAGTTGCCAGTTGCCAGACTTTGCGATGACCAGCGATGTGCTCAGCATTCAGCCATTTAGTGATACCGAGTGCTGATTTTTTCGCGCCATTTCTGTAGATATCACGTCTTTTCTGGGATATCATCGATATATCAATGGTGGAAAAAACAATCGAGGTATCGGGCAGCACAGCCACAATCGATACTATCGATAGAACTTTCGATGCTTTTGCAGCTCTAGCTTCGCCTGCATTTTTCGTTCTTTGTGAAAATTTAACAAAAAGAAAACAAAACACCGAAACAAACGACGCCACCATGTCCTACCAGCTGTACCGTAACACCACGCTGGGCAACACTCTGCAGGAGAGCCTCGACGAGCTTATTCAGGTAAGGGTATTGCTCGGCCACAAAATGGTGGCAGCTGGCAGGAGCAACGAAATGTAATTTTCTGTTTTCGCTTTGCAGTACGGACAGATCACACCCGGATTGGCATTCAAGGTGCTGCTGCAGTTTGACAAGAGCATCAACAACGCCCTCAACCAGCGGGTCAAGGCCCGGGTTACCTTCAAGGCCGGCAAACTGAACACGTACCGCTTCTGCGACAATGTCTGGACGCTCATGCTAAACGATGTGGAGTTCCGGGAAGTGCACGAGTTCGTCAAGGTGGACAAGGTGAAGATCGTGGCCTGCGACGGCAAAAGCGGAGAGTTCTGAGCGCCCACTAAGCCCACCGGTCTGATCCGCATAACGCATTACAACCATTACAATAGTCGTAAGAATCGTAGCCGATAAGCTGGGTTTGCCACTGGAGCACAGCCCGTGTGATCGTAGTATGGCATTGCAAAAAATAAACTGTTAATTCTTAGTTCAAGAATCTATTGTGTATTTCGATTCAAAATTGTGGTACAAATTTCAACTTAAATTTTACTGTTTACAGGGTATTCTTGCATCTTATCTCTTGTTTTTAGGGATGACACTTTTGGTCTAATTAAAATGATTATATTTATTGAATTATTAATCTTAGCGTACCGCGTACACGCTCTAAGTAACTTGTGGAGTTATTTAAGTTGCGCTGTAAATCATGATATTTTATTAAAAGAGCGCATCTGAAATTGTACATATTTGAGTGGGAAACCTATCAATAGGCAGAAAGTATCATGGGAGGCTTGCAAGTTCTGGCTTAAAAATGTTTTAAAATAAAATAGCGTTAATAAAATGACTTAATGAATATTTTTTAATATATACCTTAAACGCTTAACCAACATATCGGATACCGGCTTTCACGTATTGTAAGTCATGTATTCGTCTTGACCAAAAATATCAAATTAAATGTATCGCTATTTCGATATTTGGGCGAACAAAACATCGTGATATATAAAGGCATTTCGAGAATATCAAACTACCATCTCATTCTCACTTAAATTTGGCAAAATATAACATCGATGCATCGCTCAACACCGGAAAACATCACAAAAACTTAAACGCTTAACATCGATTCCAACAAAAACATCAGAAAACCTAGGAGAATCGAATAAAAATATCGATGCTTGCTGTTAAGAGTTAACAGTGCTATGGATTAACAGAATTTTGCAGGTGAAATAAAATCGTAAAAGAATCTTGTCGGTGGAATTAACACACATTTTGTTGGTGTAACAGACACAAACCGTAACAGAGTGAAATTTCGGCGAAACCCGAATATGGATATAAATTCATAAGAAAAATTTATATTTTTTAAACACTAATTTCGGAGGGTACTCATTAAAAAAAAACATAAATTGGAAAACTCCTTGGACTACTGTGGTGGTAATTGAAAATTGTGCCGATCGAAATATATTTTAACTATCAAACTCAATTAAAACACCACTAAAATATGGTAAAAGTTATAATTAAATAAAGTTGCTTTCATTAAAAAAAAGCTGGAATTCCCGCTGTCCGCCAAATATGACGGAAAATAGAAATATCTCAATCGTGACGAAGAATTAAAAATAGACAAATTCGACGGGAAAAAAGCGGAAATGGCATCACTGAACAACATCGACTATCGTAAAAAAAACATCGGAAAACATCGCTAAGGAAAACATCGATGTTTTCGACATCACTATTCACTTCTCCAACGCAAAAAAAACCACCGCACCCGCACGGCCACGCATTG